>OX463849.1:42636227-42910257 GCA_949825065.1 Odontocerum albicorne
AGCGCTTGTTCCAATCCTCGAAACACCGCTGGTACTCAATTTTCGGTATGTCCATCAGAGCCGTCTTCGATTTTTTCATGACACCCTCTCGGGTGCTGTAACGCGTTCCGCGAAGCGGTTTTTTAATTCGATTGAACAGGAAAAAGTGATTTTATCGATGTTTTCATCGGTTTTCGACTGCCACTGCGTTCGTCATCCTCGACCGACTCACGACCACTTCTGAAGCGTTCGTGCTACCAAAAAACACTTCGCCAACACTTCCAAGGTCTGCGGACCGTTAATTTAATGCAAACTCAAAATTTAATGCAAACTCTTTGATGCACAGTCGATGCCATTTTCAATCTTGTAAAAAATCGAAAACACGCACAAAGGTAGATGTACTCAGTACAGCGTAACTCTTACAAATGTCAAGATATGACGCTGAAATTTGAAGGGAAGTGTCGATGATAGATGTGGTAACCTAACAAAAAAAAAGAACTCCAATCGGGTGACTGACAACGCCACACGGTGGCCGGTCCTAAAACTTTTTGATCAAGGTAGTAGTTTTCAAACATAATTATATTTTTGCATTTAGTAATACGGGATCAACATCCTGGGATGCGATGTCGCAAATTAATATATTCTATGTCCAAGGCTTTAAATAAATGTATTATATGTTCAACGAACATTTCGCTAGCACTACAGAAAGGGTGTTCTCGGAGAAGCAGACGTAAAGCATTATTGTATCCAACTCGCCCCTTTGGGCCATTGTATAATTGTACCAAATTCCTGATGTGTAAATATAGACGAAGATAAGAGTTGAACAACAGTCTTTGTATATCGCCGGATGTGATATACTTAATATCAAATACGTTTGCTTTACTTAACATCAAATACGTTTGCTTTACTTAACATCAAATACTTTTGATTCATTCTTTATTCTCAAGTTCTGCTTTTTAGGACGAGTTTTTGAGAATATCTTTGTGTGTGTGTGTGTGTAGTGCTAACAATTTTATTTGTTTCCTCCAAAAACATAAAATGATGTTCACCTCAACCTATCGCTCTATTTTGTTTCTGTTTCGGCCAGATATTGCCAGGGCCTTAAATGATCGAAGACGTTATTACTTATCGATGGTGGGCTAACAAATTGGACTCCGTCACGCTACCCGGTGCGTCACGCTGTAGAAGCCGAAGCCACAGCACATCCTCTTCTTGGCGGGGTGGCCGCGAATATTACTAATTACCATTCCCCCTGCAGTTTTACAACAGTGTATGGGCTATTTGTTTGGTCAGGGGTAATGGGCTTTGTTAAGCTTATAATGGATTTAAGGGTAGTGTAAGATTTATTTATTGAAACATCTTAAGATGCTTAAAAAAACATAACTCTAATTAAATAGTTTCGATAGGCGTAAAAAAAATAACATAGATCCAGTGTCTTAGTTTTTTTTTAATTTATATCTTGGATGCAGCTGAATACGCGAACTGTTCTTATGAAAACTTCTATAGGGTAATTGACCATCATCATCATCATTGCTGGGCCTCGCAGTCGAGGATCCCCTCGCCATTCCAAAGTCAATTCAATTGAAAAGCGAAGCTGCGCCGTGGAGTTTTTCTATGTGAATGAGCCACCAGCAAACTCACCGGTGTAATGACACACCAGCAAACTCACCGGTCACACCGCTGTACTGGATCCGATGGCACACCTGAAGTGAGACGATCGGCGCACAACGGCATGTTTTTTTTTTCTTTTTCCTTTTTTGCATGAATATATATGACCGAAGTCAAAGGTATTCTTATACCCCTGAATACTAGGCGGAAAAAATGCCTGCATTATTCGAGGGGAATAGTACAGCGCGGGGCTCGAACCGATGACCTCTCGCACGAAAGTTCAGTGCTTTACCGCGCGGCCATGCACCTCGATGTAATTGGTAAGATGTCTGTCATCAAATTTATTACTGAATGCATTTTTTTATAAAGGGTCGTACTTTGGTTTTCACTTAAGACTCGTTTAACATACGTTGACACGCGGCATTACACCCACCAGGTTGTACTAAAAACAAGAAAAGTGTAGTACATTAAAATATAGAGCGAATATCCGTGGTCTTTAATATTATTATTTTTTTGGTACTATAGTTTTTAGTGATGTGAAATCCCTTATCCGCGTTATTTTAGTACGATAATATAGTTTTTAGTGATGTGAAATCCCTTATCCGCCTTATTTTAGTACGATAATATAGTTTTTAGTGATGTGAAATCCCTTATCCGCCTTATTTTAGTACGATAATATAGTTTTTAGTGATGTGAAAACCCTTATCCGCGTTATTTTAGTACGATAATATAGTTTTTAGTGATGTGAAATCTCCTATCCGCGTTGTTTTATAATAGTAAGTCATTCGTTAAAAAAATTAAATTTATGAAAGCAATCCTTAAGATACTCTGAAACTAAACAAGTTTCATGATTATTTCGTATCTAAATAGTGCTTGAATAGGAAGTGATTACATATGATACACCTGTATAATAATACAACCCATAAAATAATGACTGTTTTCTATAGTTCAGTTGGCGTTCAGAATTTTTACTTCAAAGCATAGCTGTCATTATGTCAACACTGATTTAGTTTAAGCGAGGAAAATATAGCTTAGTGTTATAATACTCTAAAATACCTTGTTCTTGTACCAGTAGACACGAGGTATATGTTATGTGGAAGCACGACAATATGTTAAAGAACAAAATCTTCTTATCTACTCGTATGTTATTATTAGAGGAATTACAAAATATTTATGTTTCCATAGAATATTTTCCAACATGATGAAGCATTGGGAATATTAAATTAATTACATAAGTCCACAACAATATTATAGTACCAACTTTGAAGTATGGTAATGAAACGTACATGTTGAAAAAATACCTAAGGGTGTCGAATAACTGCTATAGAAATTCGTGCACTTTAAAGTTTAAAGATTACACGGGATGATAATGTATGTCTGAATACGGAATAAAGGGATAAATGTGAACATCTCCGTAATAATTCTCCCTTAAGTTCACATTTATCCCTAAATGTGATTAGGGATAAATGTGAACTTAAGGGAGATGTATTACGTAAGATGAAGAAGATCACTTTGAGATGGTTTGGCCATGTGAAATGAATCAATGAAAAAATACTAACAAAATACAGTGCAAATGTGAGTGGAAAGCTTGGTAGAGGAAGCTTAAGGAAGGTATTGTAGGAATACCTACCCAGATAAATAAATAAATAAATAATTGTCAAAATGAATAAGTGAATTGTTAAACACAATTGAATTAAATTAATTATTGTTAATAATAAACATACAGGGGCAATGACCGATGAAAAATTCAGGGATTGTTACACGCTACGAACAACAACAATATTTACTATTTTATAGTATCTGCGACTCGCCTAGTCATCTCCAAATATAAATAATTAACCTACCGCCAGTCCATGCGCCAGAGCGAGATAGAATATGTATCGCGAACTGGTTCATTCATTGGTATAAATTGTCCGCACTCTGAGAAATAAACATACTTTTATTGTCATCCATCCAACTGTCACGACGTATTATTTATTTACCTGCTGTCCACTTATCGATTTATATCCGCATTCCTGAGTCTATATTTATTGAAAACAAATCAAGATCATCATGACAAATAAAGACAAGCAATCCGCTATATTGATGACTCTGCACGAGAAGTAACGCAGAATCAGCTAAAACGAAGATAACGATGTCGATATCAAAATCATCAGCACGTTCTAATAGAACACACGCTACAAAGATAACGACCATCGTTACAGTATAATTGGATCAAGGAAATGATATTTTGAAAGAAAGAAACGTAGAAAGTTTGATAAATCGTAGAAGTTGTATAAGAAGGTATATGGATGTGAAAAAGGCGAAGGATGTGCGCTGAAATGTGTCCTCTAGACACAGAAATAGCTTGATGGTGTGTGTATAGTGACATTAGTTTTCGCATTTTTCGCTATTCCAGGTTTTCTTTTCACATCAACCTCGCATCCTCCATTGTTGCTAATATTATATAAGCCTAAGTGAATAAGGTCAGTAACCACTTCCAAATCATTATTTGGTGACAGTTTGTTACTTCGGTTTATTATTATAAGTTTTGTTTTTCTATTGATTTGCACACCAGGAGCTTGCTCTCGGGTTCCACCTTTTTAAAGAGCGTGTCCATTTTTCCTTCTGATGTGGCAATTAACGTTTGTCAGAAGGTAACTTTTATTCAGAGAAAATGAGAACTACAGGGAACCAAACCCGCTACCCCAAGTTGAAGCGTTTTATCTACTAGAATATGGAGGTTTTTTTTCATCAATGTTGCTAAAGATTTTGTCTTATCGACTGTCAGTAATTTCTTTAAGCCAATGTTTAAAAGTGAAATCACGCGTTTCTTGAATTTCAAGGTTAGAAAGGTTGATTTTGAAATAAAAAGCTTAGTTGAGTATCGTGTAACATTTCAAGGTTAGAAAGGTTGATTTTGGAATAAAAAGCTAAGTTGAGTATCGTGTAACATTTCGTTTCAGTGTCAAGTAGAAATTACGCGTCAAAGCATTGAAAACGAATAAACCTTCGAAAGTAACTTAACATTGACATGCCAATGAAAAATGTTTACCCAAACTTAAATAAATAGTGTAAAATGATGTTATCGTGAGAGAAAGTGTGTGAAATAGCGTAGAAGCACAGAGAATTCACAAGAAGGTTGGTAACTTTTTTTATGGAAGGGTTCTTGGAACAATGGAGAGTTTATCAACCCGTGACGAGATAATTATTGGAGGCAATTTTTTCTGTGCCCATCGATTTTTCCAATGCCTTTAGACGTGTTATTTTGGAAAAAATCTTATTCATATTTTTTTATAATTTCTTATATAATGAAACGTTGTCAGTTAGACTTTTGTGAAGTATAAACAAACGGTAAAAATATTTAATAAATTATTGAGTGTCTAAACCATAGTTTCCCAAACTTTTTCGCCCCGTAGACCACTTGACGATTTTTTTTGTTTTCCATAGACCCCCTGCCTGCCTAATATTGAATTTTCCTAAACTTATTAACTTCAAATGTGTTTTTGACAGCTGACACAGTGCTGTTCACCTTGATAAGGTTTTTTGTAGAGTGGACAATTGTAAAAAAAGAAAAACATGTACAATTTTTATTCATACCTTTATTGAAAAGACACCAATTGCAAGTAAATATTTGGCTTTGGAACGAAACAAATCCAAACCTAGTAAAATTCTAACTTACAATTAATACACAAATAATACTGTTAATGAGAGGCATGAACCTGATGCTCTGATAGCAATGGTTCAATATTTGGCTTCACATTAGTGAGGTATAGTCTTAAATCTCCACGTTCAGTGATTTACATTCGATTTCTTTATATAAGTATTTTCTATGTCTAATATAAGTATTATGTACACACAATCTGTGTCAGGTGTAATAAGACGTTTACGGAACGCCTAAATATTGATGATGATCTGCCTAAATGGGATCCGCTCACATGGACCGCCATTTACATCTCGTGCACCCCCATTTTCTTTTCTCGCTGACATAGACCCCCTGCAAGTCGAAATCGACCCTTGGGGGTCCATATAGACAGACCACTTTGGGAATCTTTGGTCTAAACCATACTTGCAATTTCGTTAAGAATATATTTAATGAGAATCCACTAGGATCTCATGTTTGTGTCTCACAGTTTATATTATATTTGAGTTTACTGTGGTGTGTGTTAACTCCCGGGAAATATGACTTATATTTATACATACATATGTCACATACCGTCAAACTGTTTTCAAAGGATAGAGCGCTAAATATTCCTATCACGACATACCTCCTTCGCTTCGTTAATTTCCATACATCTTATAATTTTTTTCTGTTTCTCTTAATCATACCTTTCTTTTCTTAAAAAAATCATTAACTTAGTTCAACCATACTTTTATCGGTAGTTCTTTACCACAACTCTTACATATGTCTTAATTGTTAATTTCCTTATTTCGTCACCCATCCGTTTAATGAGAGGCATGTCCAAACGACGTGCTCTTTTTCACCATACTTAATTCATCAGTTTTTTTAGCTCACATTCATCCTTAATAATTACATTTCTTATCCTGTCATAAATCAACACAGTGCTATTTAACAACAATATTTTTGCATTATAATAATTTATTACGACAAAAAATACTTACGTACATATTACCAGGAACCAAATTAATTTATATACAATAAGTTTTATGCATAGTTTCATAATTACAAAGAATGTTTGAAATTATATTTCCGTTAATTAAATATGAACCGAATTCTAAGAATACCTAAGGATGTGGTACTCCATAATTCATACTTTTTTTATCATTTAATATAATAATAAAATTACAATTTATATAGCGCCGTTTAGAAAGTAGAAGACATTTAAGTCAAATTGTTAAAATAACGATCTGAAAAATGCACTTCAATGAGTGATTTAACTAATCCGTAATGTTACGACTGATTACAATATTTTTCTTTCTATCCCCTACTAATCATTTATATATAACTCCATGTCATCAGTAAACCATTATGTATTATACATATTTGTGTATGCCATCCAATAGTCGCAGAATTTCACGCTATCTCTGAAATCAAATTTAAAAAATATATATAATAATATTATTATTTCCTTAATTTGAACTAAAGTAATACTTGAATTTTTTTCAATATTTAAGAATAATTATTTGAGAATAACGTGAATGTTTTGTACCACGGGAGAGTTTTTAGAAAATATAAGAGTATATCAAGTGAATAATAAAACAACGTTGCACCTGCAAGTCTAAAACAATACAATCCCTTGTGACATTATTCAACAAATTTACTCTCCATAATTCTTCTCCAAGTTATTGTTTCTCGGAACAAGTCCGGCATCTGTATCTTGTTTTGACGTGTGGCCGATTTCTTCAAATAGCAGTCGGAAATACATTTTTTCGTAAGCATTCTCATTTGAATTCAACATTTTATTATGTATTAAAATTACTTCCCACGGGTTCTAAGATATTCACGAGTTTCTGTAACGTGATCTCATGACGATTATCCGTCACATGTACCTTTTGTAGGCAGTGAGACTTGTAGTAAAAGGTTTATTTAGTTTTTTTCTGTCTTTTCTACCTCTTTTTCTCATGTTATAAACATTTGTTTTATTTATTTGTACAGTTTACGATCGATTTCAATCATTAAAGTAGTTAACAATATAAATGCGTGAACTTAGAAGAATACATGGGATGACAATGTATGCCAGAATACGAAATGAAATGGTAAGCGTTGAATATGAACTTAAGGCTGATGTATTAAGTAAGATGAAGCAGAGTACTCAGAGATCGTTTGGACATGTGGAATGAATTAATAAAGATAGACTAACAAAACAAATATACAGCACAAATGTGAGTAAAATACGTGGTAGAGGAAGGCCATGGAAAGAATGTTTGGATTAAGTGAATGATTAAAAAAAAAAGAAAATGTTAAGCTAGAGAATTCGTAGGAGTTGTACGAGAAGGTATATGGATGTAGAAAAAGCGAAAGAATTGTGTTGCGATGTGAAAGTTTGGTGATCTTTCCATTCCGCCTATTCCGACAGGGATACGGCTTGATGATATGCATGTTTGTAACACATCGGCTCAAACAATTGACTTTTTGAGCACTCAAAACATCGAATTGATGGGTCATCCGCCGTACAGCCCTGATTTGGCACCCAATGACTTCTTTTTATTCCCGAACATCAAAAATAAATTGCGAGGTCAACGTTTTTCGACGCCTGAAGAAGCGGTTGATGCGTTCAAAACGCATGTTTTGAAGTTACCTCATTCGGAGTGGAAAAAATGCTTTGAAAATTGGTTCAAACGCATGCAAAAGTGTATTGATCTTCATGGAGAGTATTTTGAAAAACAATAAAGCCATTTACGATGATAAATATTTGTTTTTACTTTTCTGTCTCAAAACTTAAGTAGCAACCCTCGTATGAATACAAAAATCTATAAACGTTACAACATTTACATAACTCATGCAAAACTACAATACACTCAGAAACAAGTATCTAACTCATATAAAACTACAATACACTCAGAAACAAGTATCTAACTCATATAAAACTACAATACACTCAGAAACAAGTATCTAACTCATATAAAACTACAATACACTCAGAAACAAGTCCCTGCACACTTATTTTGTACATGAAATTCATTTATTGTTGAAATTCATTTTTGAAAACTATTAAGACGTATTCAAAAAGGACCCAACAGACAATTTACCTGTTGGAATAATTAGGGAAACATTGCGATGTTTTGCATTGCATTATAGAATATGTATGTTGTATACATCACAATCTGGAGAGTTTATTTCTACATCAATGCAATCTATTGAATCTATTATTATTAATTAGAGGTGCATGGTCGCGCGGTAACGCACTGGACTTCCGTGCGGAAGGTCGTCGGTTCGAACCCCGCGCCGTGCTACTCTCCTCGAACGACACAGGCACTTTTTCCGCCTAGTGTTCGAGGGCATAAGAGTACCTATGACTTCGGTCATATCTATTCTTTAAAAAAAAACTCGTCCAACTAACCAGAAAAATGAAAGGTGCTTTAACTGAAAATCTGAGTTGGACTATTTTTAAAATAAATTGGGTTTTGGTGGAAATCGAACCCACAATCCCGGGTTGAACCAGGCCACGTGGCCGTTAGAACACTTTTAAGCAAAATTAAACCATGAAATTTATAATTGATACGATTGATTTTTTTGATCATGTAAGATGAATTATGCCTTTTGGTTTATGCCAAATGATGAGATTAGTCCATTCCTTTTGAAAGCTTTTCTTTTAAACGTATTTTCCGCTATTTGTCTTGAGATATACGAGTATATGTGTTTTTGGAATGTGTTGAAATATATACGAGTACATACTATGTTGCTATCAATAAACCTATATTTATTTAAATAAACAAAAAAATATGTTTTGTGGGTTGGGGATTTTTGGTAAATATACGTTGAATTGGCATTCAAACTTATCATTTTATTTTAATTGTGATACCATGAATATGTGCTTTTTGATTTCAGTATTTTTTATCAAATTGTGAAAAATCTTTCTAATAGAAAAGTATGCATGACAAATTGCATCGACGTGGCAGAAGCGAAATACGTGTGTCTGGATTGAATGAAGTGGAGATCTGTTGGCCCCAATTAAGAAATTGCATAATGTTGTTTATGATGATGATGATCCATTTTATCTAATATTTATTACAAACAAAATTACAGTAGCTCGAGAGATTTATAGCTTTAAACACTACAGTCTTCCTCAATGGTAATTTTCAATTCTTACCGATTAAAATCGCAAGTATAAAAATCGTTCTCGGCAATTTCAAAGAAATGAATTTTAATTAAATGGGAGAATTTAATAAATTTTACATTTGACAGCTATTAAATACTAGCAGCAACCCTAAGCAGGTGCCCTTTAGCCGAATCTCTGTTCTCTCCCCCGGGGGACGATAATATATTATTTCCCTCTATTATTTACATTTTTACTTGGCTTTTAGTGGGCATATTGAACACGAAGCTTTATGTCACCCTTCACAATAGTTTGTCGTACCCCCAGAATCAACCCCTAAAATGACTTATCTCTTAACCCCCCTTTCACACCAAAATGACACCTAACTACATAAAATTACGACTTCACCGATACTGTTATTTTTTTGGAACAAAAATGGGTGTATTTCCCGACGCTTTTAAATTTCAATTTGGCCTGGCTAAACGATGTGAGATAAATCGGTTAAGGAGGACTTACACCAATTTCGCCTTATATTTTATTCCATGAATAAATATTTTGTCGATAATTCGATTCAAAGTGTCGCTTATCGCACATCTGCGGATTTCGGCAGATTTTATCTATTGAAATTAATGTTTTTTTTTTGTGAAGAACGCGATTCAAAAATGAATTTTCTTTTTTGACCAGATTATTTATTTACTGAAAAAAGATATTATTGTACGATTAGATTTTAAAATACGTTATTTTCCTTCGTGTGGTTTGATATTTTTGCAAAAAGAATAAGATAAATGATTAGATTAAGTAATTTTTTTCGCTTACGGAGACAGAAAACTCAACAAACTTTTTAATTACATTTTGGTTTTGGTTAGCGAATTATCTTTTGAATGTTTTTTCCTCCAAAATTCACAATGTTCGAATACATTTTTGAAATATCTCAACTAGTATATTTATTTTAATAAAATATTGTGAAATTACAATTCTTCATATCGATTCTTTTTTATATATTGTACAATAAAATCGTGAAATGCTGCCAAAACTGGGTATTGGAGGCGAGCATCACCATAAGAACCCTTATACAATTATTTATGACTAGTAAAAAAATTGTTTAACATTGTATGAAGTATTAAGTCTATTCCTTTTTAAGAACAATGTAATAAAATATACATTCATAAGTAATTTGAACTCGCTACTAAAAAAAGAGTTTTAACATATAAATGTGCGAGGAGTTTGTAAGAATAAGAACAAGATAAGTCAAAAACAAGAGTTTTAACGTATAAATGTGCGAGGAGTTTGTAATAATAAGATCAAGATAAGTCAAAAACAAGAGTTTTAACGTATAAATGTGCGAGGAGTTTGTAATAATAAGATCAAGATAAGTCAAAAACAAGAGTTTTAACGTATAAATGTGCGAGGAGTTTGTAATAATAAGATCAAGATAAGTCAAAAACAAGAGTTTTAACATATAAATGTGCGAGGAGTTTGTAAGAATAAGAACAAGATAAGTCAAAAACAAGAGTTTTAACATATAAATGTGCGAGGAGTTTGTAAGAATAAGAACAAGATAAGTCAAAAACAAGAGTTTTAACGTATAAATGTGCGAGGAGTTTGTAAGAATAAGAACAGGATAAGTCAAAAACATAAATATGTCAAATTTTGAAACAAAATTTAGGCAATTTAAACTTTTGACCGTAATCCCAGTAGTTATCTTGCTATGTAACTCGCACCCTATGATTCTATTTCCACATTTTTTTTATTTTTACGGCAAATATTCTTTCATATTTCAGAATGAATAATAAAATATAACTCATAAACAATTATTATCGAAATGTTTGTACAAGGGATGTTTTTTTTATGTTTTTATTTTTCACGATAAATAAATGTAATAAAAATAAATAATAGCTTTTGTCAATCGACAACAGATACTACAATCCCATATTCAATTTACCGATTGGCTAGTGATGCCCATATATTCCGATTTTCGACAGATGGTATTTGTAAGTTCGGATATTTATGATCTGTACGGTAGTTAGCACTAACGCGTCATGGAGTGCACTTCAAATTTCATGCATGGATTACCTTTTAGCCAGAGGGAAAAAGTTGTTGATAATCTGACTTTTCAGTTCCTAATATATACTACAACTTGAAGGGTTTTAAATTAGCATTCATTAAGTAGTTTTTATTGTTTTTAAATTCAATGTAAATTAAATTGCTTCCAAGATGTGTTTAAAGCAAACAGAATATATTTATTTTAAAAGGGGCTAACACTTTTAGATATTTAATGTTCCGTAGAATTAACATTTCCTTTTAATTTGTTAATTGTTTTAAATAATTTTTAACTATCCTAATTTTTATGTTATCACACAACATTTTTGTGCTCGTATTTATTGTTTTAACATGTTTTGCGTTCCTTTGTTTGTGTCATATTTATTTTATTATAATTTTCTTTGAGACACTCATTCGACTTTTGTTTTGAGATTTTATTGTATAATTAAAAAAAACAATGAAATTTGTAATATTAAAAGCTATTTGATGTTTTGACTAATTTATCGAATTGTGCTGCAGTGTATTTAATTGAATTAAAATACATTTTTTGTAATGAATACTTACGACCAAAGCTTTAAATATATTTATAATCCAGAATACTGCGAATTCTCTACTGTTAACATAAAGCGTTGTAAAACAATTGTTGAGTAATGTAATTAATTGTTGGAGGAAATTGCTAATAATAAAATGGCAATAAATCCGTCATATTGTACATTGTAAAATAATTATGAAATAATTTTTTTTTAGGTGGGAGTAAATAGCACATCGTCAGGTTCGAACCACTGACATACATACCATCACTCTTTTCCTTGTTATTGTAGACAGAGACAGAGATGACAGATCGCCATACTTTCCTATCTTCACAAATATCAATAGCCTCTTCTACGTCCATACAACTTCTACGATTTATCTGCTTAGCAGAAATCCAGCACATTATCGCCCGCACCTCTTATTTTTTTTAAATAAGTTTACATGTTTCAAAATTGTGTATGAAACACACCCCTAAATCACTTGTATGATTGTGTTTATTGCGTAAGTTAATGAGAGTTTAGTAAATTTGTTAGAATACAATGTGATTTACACAATTATTGATAATTAATTTTAATAATGAATGCATACGAGTAAATTTTTTACTATTTTCAATTTTAAATTTTACACCATTATTTTAGGATGTAAATATCGATCGATATATTGCATTTTTTTGTATAAATAAGCTACATACTTGGGTGTATATTTTAAGAATATTGTACATACACTTTAAACTTTTGGGCTTCTATAAAATTTAAATATTTTACACTAAAAACAATTTTAAACAGATTGCGATGATTTATACATTTAAAAAATTTAATTTGGATACACTAATTTTGAATAAAAAACTTGATTTCTTTAGGTAACCTCGGTATACACAAAATCGGATTTATTATGAATCAATCAATCCAAAATTAACTGAAACATTTCAACGGCTCGATATTTTTACAGCAATCTGTCATGTTTGTTAGGCCGGCGACAGCATGGTAAAGTCATTAACATTTCCATTCTTTCAACGACCTGTTCCACTGAAGAAAAAAAAGTGCAAATGCACCGTCACGGCATTAGTTCTAGCTGATTGATATATGGCTTGATGAAATATTACTATCAAGAAAAAAAGCATTTCGATAATTGTAATTACATATTCATACATATCATACAACCCATTATGACATTGACCTTTTGGGGCAGGCAGAGGGAGTGAAACGCCAAACTTTCATGTCACAACATACATTCTTCGTCGCCTCCACTTCCACACATCTCATGCAGTTCCTACTGTTTCTCATCATCCGTACCTTTTCTTTTTTTCAAAATTTCTCACTTGGTCCAACTATACTATTTGCGGTTGTCGTAAATTTACTGTCAGTTTTTCGTCACTCATCCGTTCAACATATTTACACTACTTCAATTTGTTCTTTTTTACTCTATTTAACACACCAGTTTATAGTTCACTCACCCTTAAAAATTATATTCTTGTTAATTTTTTAATTAGTGTTCAACTTTGTGTAATTTCAGTAACCCTCTACAAGACGATGTCTGTGAATTAGTTTGTAAAATTGTTGTCTTCTACCCGGGGGTTTCAAGTTCGATTCCCAATCTTATCCAAAAAGGTCTTAGTCTGAGTTTTTCTGATACCAAGAATCGCACCTGCTAGTGTTTATGCGAGGCCATGCTCTTTAATATCTCCGCATCATCAATTCGAATAAATTAAGGGTTCATTAAGAAAAGTAAAAAACACAAGATGTTTATTTTTCAATTTGACAAACAATATTCCCTGTATAATTTAGATTGTGTTTGCTATCATCACCATATACGTAAATACAGATGTGCCATAAAACGCCTCCATCTATGTCGATTCACAGCCTGGCACTCCAAATATTTTTATCAATCATATTATTATTCATCTTCTGAGAGTAAATCTGTACGACCTGAAGGTTCTTCTTTAATTATAAATATATCTCCAGGTTATCTATGTGTTAGATCCAGCTTATGGTTACCGCATGCTTTTGATGGTCATCGTACCTCGTTCTAGGCCTTCTTCGGTATTTTTCCAGTTGGGTCTATTTTGTTTAATTTCCATGCTTTGCAATTTTTTTATTCTTAAAACAGATTTACACTCGTTTAGTAATAAGCATTACGAAAATATTAAACCTATGTTATGTTGTAAATAAAATTAAATGTGTTTAATATTTTTATTTTATGTATTACCCTTTCGTTGTATACATTACAACCTGGCGGGTTTATTGCCGTGTTACGATTTCTTCCAAAAAAACAGAAAATTTGTTAAACAGGCCTCAGGCGAAAAACATAGTGGAACCCTTATAAGAAACTATCTATGGGCATAGATCTCGCAACCACCAGGTTGGAATATAGTATTTTATAATTTAGGCTACGAAGGTCGTGATTATCTTACACAGTTTTGTATTAAAATAATACGAAACATAAATGCCTAGGTAATGTTTGTTCATATGAATGATTAATATCTTTGTTTTTTCTCGAGTGTTTTTTTTTTAATTTTTGCATAATTTCAGAATATGATAATCTTTGTATTTTTGTGTTAACTCCATGAAGCTTTTTCTCCTCTACAAAAATATATTTTTGATGTATTGGATACACTAAAACGACAAATTATTGGTGTATCCAGTTCTTAATCGATGCAGTGCATTCCCCATGCATTCCCCATGCATACTTGAGTTCAAATATCGTGACAAAAGTGCGATGTCCATGTTTACTTTTGCTCTTTCTTAGTTCACTTTAAAAAGCCTTCAAAAGAAACGGAGCCCACTAATATGACAAAAAATTACTATACTTTTTCTATACGCTTATATAAATATTTCAAAAGGATGAGCTCTACAATAATGTATTCATTAATTACACATTCCATAAACTAACCCATACAAGTCATAATACCGTTAGATGGTTTTCTTGTGTATGCGCCATTTTATTATCACAGGGTGATCACAGAAATCTCGTTAAAATTTCAATAACAATTAAAAATGAATGCAGTGCGCTGTACGCCAATGGATCACCCTCCTCATCTGACATTTCGGTGAATAATGTTCACATACATTTGGGGACATCCATCACACATATTGGACGTACCGACCACACCCAATAACTGACATGTGTGATACACCCCCCTGAAATCGGAACCTCCCCCTGTGTGGCCAATTAATTTTATATTATGTTGTTTTTTCCTTTTCATATTTTTCGTCCCCTTGATTCGACCACTCGTGGTTTATATTATTTATATCGATTTTTGACATAAGGTGAAAAGCTTCACAATATTGTTTGCTATGAATAAATTAAGCAATCTTGTTTAGGGTTATCCCGTTTACTAGATTTAGTGCGTTAGTTTAAAATATTGTTTTTGTTACTCTTTTTTTTTACAACCCGTATGAAGGGTTATATGTTTTTGAATTTTTATGGTATATTTATGAATATGATTTATGTGATTATTCTTTTAAAATAGATGTATTTAAATGTGAAGATTTTTTTAAATTTTCAGACCACACAATTATTGTCAATTTTATTCTCTTTATAAGTTATTTTAACAGTATTTTTGAATTATTTTTATTCTTATAATTCCTGTAGCACATTACGTCGGTTTCCCATTCAAAGACTTCGAACCTCCGTGACCTAGTTGGTAAGACGCCTTTCTTCCATTCCGAGGGCTGTGAGTTCGATTCTCGTTGAAACCCAGATTTTTAAAGAAACAATTCCTTTCGGGTATTATGGAGACATCTAAAAAAATTCTTGTTGATTGGTAGAGATTTCTACGAGGCAATGAGTCTGCCAGGTTGTACTGTATAATAGTGGTCTCCAAAGTGGTGTACGCGTACCCCAGGGGTTACGCGAGTCGATACTTGGGGGTACACCAAGTGACAGAAAAAAATAAGAAAATTTATTAAAGATGAATGAATACTAACTTTTATTTTTAAATCAAACGATCATAAAAATAGATAATTTTTCGATCATATCTCCAGAACAGTTAATTTACATGAGAGAGAGTACAACATTACGACACAAATTTCTTCATAATTGGTGGATGGGACTGAAATCCGAATATCCAGATTTAGTAAGCACAGCATCCGATGCAGTCCTACCATTTGATTCTATATACCTTTGTGATGTATCATTTTCTGCGATGACAGGAATTAAAAACAAATACCGAAATAAATTAAACTTGGAACCAGACCTTCGTATCACAGTATCAGAAAGCATCAAACCAGATTTTTCCGATGTTATGAAACATCTGCAGTCACATTGTTCACATTGAATTCTAATGAAACAAATTAATTTATGTATATATTCAGGGGTTCCCGCTTATCATTTCTGTCTTAAGGGTACGCGATGAAAAAAGTTTAGATACCACTGCTATATACAACGAAAAGTGTAATACAATCATATTTTCTTTCAAAGAAGTATACGTTTTGACAAATTGTCTTATTTCATCATTTTCTCTTAGCATTTTTTTTATGTTTCAAGTGAAATTAAGTCTAAAATAAAAATATTACTTAATTCGAAAGCACTTTATGAAACTTAACAATTTCGTATTATATTATCAGTTTTTATTGCGTTAGATTTATGACGACAAATATTAAATTATCTTAAATATTCTGGACTTGGTAACTATTTTTTTTGAAAACTAAACTAACCCTTGTTATAGTGATGTATATTTCATGAAGATATTTCACATTATGAATTTGTTCAACTTCTTGGATTAAAAAATAATATTTAAGTCGAAAATTTCAGCTTAAATATTGACGACGTTACATCTTTCACGCCGCAGGAATTGAAAAACTTTATTATTGAAAAGTTTAATCAATATACAAAAGTTTTATAAAACATCAAGTAATTTTACTTTTTCTTATAAAGCGAACAAAACGCGTTTCAATTTTGAAATAAATTAAAAATTTCACTGGCTTAACTGTAAAGATACGACATAGAAGTTTTATTAAAAGCCTTACCCGGAGAACGCAATTCTATCCAGTTATAAAATTTTGGATCAAGTAAAATGTTGACTATCGATATGAGAATTTTTCCTCCTTTATATTTTATATTTGGATCTGTAAAATTTAATGTAGTACTTCGATTTTACAGTTTTTTTTAAGACATGATTAAATATTTAATAATATTTAGAGGTGCATTTTCGTGCGGTTGTCACTGGAATATATTAACTAAGTGTTCTCTCTGTTAATACTCGTGGAACACTTAACTATGAATTAGCTTGTGTTATGAAAAAAATCATCAATTTCAGCGACATACTAGTGCTTATATACGTGTATGCCTTGAATAATTTTATCAGTTTTTTGTTTGTTTATGCGTCGGAATATTATTGGCTTTGATTACTAAAAAATATATATTAAATTTAAAAAAACTATCTAGACGAGACGAATTTCGTGGCATTCATTATTCGATTCGTGTTAGTACCCAGTTATTTTTATAAAAGGATTTAGGTCTGGTTTTCACATACGGCTTGTTTAACACCTTTCTGTCCGGTTGGAACAGATTGCCACTGGCGATAAAGGTTGTTTTGTTAATAAGGAAAGTGTAATAAAAATACAATACAATTATAAACTAAAAATACTAACATACTCATACAAAAGATATTTTACGAAAACTTTTATGGTTCACCTGATTGTTCCATGTCCTGGCCGTTGTAATTTTAAAAAAATTTCATGTACGAGTATAATTAACTTTAACAAAATATTTTCTCACGTTAAAATTACTTTTTCACAGTTTTAATAAAAGAATTTGTCTTAAATTAAGATAATAATATTTGAGATTCCCCGTTGGCCATATGTATCGTCACAGCCAGAAAGCGTGAGCTTTGCACTTCATGTGAGGAGAATAACATATCATTCATCTAATATTGCTGGAGAAAATTCACGGAAGGCGAAGGGCGGGAAGCTGGAACATCTCCTCGTTGAGTAACTTTTGGGAGTGGCTACATTGTAATACCATATACATATTTGTTCAATGTTGTTTCCTCAAAAATCAAAATTTAATTTTATTTATTTATTCTTATCTGTATAGACATTTTTATCTCTGGTTCCTTTTTTTAACCTTTTGGTATAGAACCACTGGAGTAGGTACATATTTTAATGTCCATCGCGCATGTTGGTAATAGTACCGCTCGCTGAAGGCTTAATACCATAATAACGTTCTAGAAATAACCTTAACTAGACTTGAACTTTTATTTAGTTCCATCGGTAATTTAATCTGGCATCCCCTGGTGGAAGACAAATGTCTTACCAAGTAGGCAACGGAGGCTGCCGAAATATAACCGTGATGATTTTCAACCTCCCAAGAGGAAAGGAACTTCGAAGAAGTTAGATTACAACTATATTATCTAGACTTGGAAAAGTTTCCTCTGTTTAAAATAATATTTTTGATTGGTTCTGGGTGCAACACTCCGGCAGGATATTGTCAACTTAATTTTATTTTTTTTCAATAATATTTACCCGGACGACTTTCGGGTTTATGAATCGTGGTAAAAATTAATTTCACAGATCGACTACTCCAAAACGTAAACTTGCTCCGACACAAAATGTTCTAAAGACGATCCCACTCCGATAAGTTTTCTCTTTTTTGATCCTTCATAAGTCCATTATCGCGAGGGAGATGGCTTGACTAAGTTAGCTTTTATTTTATTTCACTAGCTCCGCAGGTTTGAAGCGTTTTCCAGTTTAATGAGAATTTAGTTTTTCCACTCGCCTGAAGTTTTTAACTTTCCGATCACGCTGTGACTGTTCGCTGGAAATTGAATCCTATTTAATAATCTAATCCAGAATCTCCCAAACTATTTAAAAACGTATATTTTAAAGAATCGAATAGAAAGCTTATGAAAATACTTTTTGTCTAGCATATTTTCAAAATAACAATTGTAAAAGAACAATTATAATGAAATAATAAAATGATATTACAAAAATTAAATTATATTCTATACATATTACACTTCTTTTATTGTCACTTGGCAATATTTATTAACCAAGCAGAATGACCGGCTTGAGATACTTTTTTGTTTCTTAGTTATTGGGAATCGAAAACGTAAAACCTGGGAACGAAGTCAAGCGTCTATCTTGGCTATGGATATCATCATAGATAGTAGATCTATAATACTATGCGATTTTAGTTATCATTGGGAATCGAAAACGTAAAACCTGGGAACGAAGTCAAGCGCCTATCTTGGCTATGGATATCGTCATAGATAGTAGATCTATAATACTATGCGATTTTAGTTATGATTGGGAATCGAAAACGTAAAACCTGAGAACGAAGTCAAGCGCCTATGTTTGCTATGGATATCGTCATGAATAGTAGAACTATAATGCTATGCGATTTTAGTTATCATAGGGAATCGAAAACGTAAAACCTGGGAACGAAGTCAAGCGCCTATGTTTGCTATGGATATCGTCATGAATAGTAGAACTATAATGCTATGCGATTTTAGTTATCATAGGGAATCGAAAACGTAAAACCTGGGAACGAAGTCAAGCGCCTATCTTGGATATCATCATAGATAGTAGATCTATAATACTATGCGATTTTAGTTATCATTGGGAATCGAAAACGTAAAACCTGGGAACGAAGTCAAGCGCCTATCTTGGGTATGGATATCGTCATAGATAGTAGATCTACAATACTATGCGATTTATGTGATAAAATATCAAAATATTTTTTTAAATTCAATTATTCTAGAATGTAGATTTCAGAATACGGCTAGAGTTCGAAAAATGTATCATATGTCTTTTAAAGCGGGTTCGATTCCAGTTGGAACCCAGATTTTTTTAAAAAGGATTCCAGTCTGCTTTTCATTTAAGGTCTCTTCAACATCTTTCTATTTGGTTGGAAGATATTGCCACACGGCAATAAGCCCGCCATGTTGTACAGTATATAACGAAAGTCTAATACAATATATACCATCACGCCATGTCCTATTTTGGGATGCGGAAAGGAAAGGACATACCTTAACGGTTTTCTATCCATGTACACAACTGTCGCCTTTATCACATCCATATATTTCGTCATGCATTATCTAATGTTTCTCATACTACTTACATTTCTCCCAGCTACAATTTTTCTTACTATCTCCTTTCACTCTTTCCTCGCACACCATTAATTTCAGGCATTCTCTCAACGTGGCAACATCACCTCAATATTCCTTTCTTAATAATATTTATAACATCCACATCTAACCAACAATTATCCAATATCCTATATTTTTTTTCTTTTTTCAAACATTGTAATACCAAATATTCTATGCTAGGCACGCATAATCTGCTGTTGTACCTTTCGATGTCCATACATCAAGGTTGGCTGGCACTTGTATTTTTAATAATTTAACGTTGCATCTCTGCGATTTCTCATCACATGATGACTGAATTATTTAAGTGATGCCAAATTAAAAGTCTACATTCTGAATACACCTGTAAAACATTTCAACGATTATCTTCAGTAGTTTAAATGTTATGTTTGAAAAATAAATGTCTAGATGTGCATTTGATTTCATTTTTAAAACTTATTACTGGTATTTGGATAAATCTTGACGACCTCCGTGGTCTGGTGGTAAGACACTTGTCTGCCGATCCAGAGGTTGCGGGTTCGATCCTCGCAGGAACTCAGATTTTTTAAAAAAAGATTCCAGTCTGGTTAACACTTAGGGCCTATAAATACATATTTCTGGTTGGTTGGAAGAGATTACCACATGGCAATAAACTCGCCTGGTTAAAAAAAATCTTGGAAATTGGATGGTGTTAAATCACCAGCAACGTTTAGAAAGCTTAGATTTTAACAGATTTCGTGGTATCCGGATCGAATCGTGGAGCTGGCTCTGAACTAGAGTTGATTTGAATAACGTGTTATTTAGAGTGCATCTTTGAAAATGAGCCAACATAGCACGTTGCAGTTTTAATCTTGCTTACCGTTCTGAAATAATTTCCATATTTGTTATCTACGTCTTTTGTGTCAATTGAAACTCGAAATTAATTTATTAAATTGTATGTATATTAAAAAGTCTATAAAATTCTACAATGCCCTACGGAAGAAATAAGAAGCTGAATTTGTATAATTATATCTTTAATGTTAAACGTGAGTGGTTGGACATGATTTTGATATGGTAGTCGTGATTATGAAACGGTTGGAATTATGTGTATGGTATGTTAGTTTAAGATTTAAATGTGTGTAAGAATGTGAATGCGGAGTATGAATGTTTTAGTATTTTGGACAAATATATGAAATTTGTGTTCAAGAATGAAACCATCTCGTCGCAGACATTGCTTAGTGAAATTATATATATCGTCGTCATACAAGAGAATGTGACCAAGTGCATTTTTCGCGAAAACGTGATTAATGACTATCTGACACCTTACTGACATAATGGTGGCCTGGAAGAAATAACCTAGCAAGAACCTGGAAGAATAATAATAATATCTTGACTTGTTTAAAATGACTATCTGCATTGATGTTTATTTTCTTACAAGCAAAATACTATGAAAATTTTCAAAAATATTATTTCTTTATTTTGAAAGCAATAAACGTTTCTATACATACAAAAATAATCACAAGTGTGAATACATTTATTTAAAAAAAAAAATTTAAAACAAAAGTGTAAAAATGGTTAAATGGCTCTCCTGAACATTTTGCATTTTGTTAGTTGGTCACTTTCTCTTGTATGACGACGATATGTTAGTTGTATTCTACGGTTCATCTTTCCATTAAAACGATGTAAATTGCTACTGTTGTATTGTGGAGAGTATAATGCTACTGCTAATAAATTGCTACTGTTGTATTGTGGAGAGTATAATGAAAATTATCGTGAATTTGTTATTTTTAATATTTATAGTTATTTTCAAATGAACGCATGTTGGATATATACTCGTAACTGCCATGTTGAATATATAAGGGACATAAAGCCAGCTTTTTACACTAATTTTAATCTCCGGAAACTCTTATTTAATGGGAAAGGCAAAAATGGAATACTTAGCAACAGTGGTGTGTATAAACTTTTATGTGCTGACTGTGATAATTTCTATGTGGGAAGATCTTTTGAAAATAGATTTCGTGAACACAAATCCGCCTTAACAAATCCTCTAATTTATTCTGAAATGGCTAATCATTGTCACCGTGAAAATCATACTTTTTCTATCGATGATGCCAAATTCTTACATATCAGTAGTAACGGAAATAAATTGGACAGATTAGAGGCCATAGAAATTTCTTAGTCAGTACATCGATCCGAACATCTGTTGAACAGTTATATTCTAAAAATCTCTCCGTTCTTGGCCGAAATCGTCCCATGCCTCCCTCACCCATCAGCTCTCAACCGTTGAAGCGTGTATAGCGGTACCAGTTCGAACATAATTTAGTCTTGTTTATGCTCCCCTGAAGATGAGGTGAAAGGTAGGGTTATACCGTCACAAAAAAGTGGAATAAACAGTGTTTGATAAAAATAAATTACAATATATAAGACTTAAAAATATTAACATATAAACCTTAAGCGCATTATTTTAACAATATCCATCGCTTTATCTTTCATTTAATTGATAAGATAGCGTATCGCGTTCTTGTATTGATTAAAAAACGGGAAATTTACTGAAGTGTTTAAAACTCGGAGCATTTATCAAATTGATTGAAGTCCCCTTATGTAATATTTAAAAAAACACTTTCAATACAATGTTTTTCAATGGGGGAGATGACCTTAGTTGGCAAACCACACAAGTCATAGTCTTTGTATGACAACCTTCGTGGTAAGACGCCTGTTTTCCAACCCGGAGGTTACGGGTTCAATTCTAGTTAATAATAGATGTTAAAAGAACGTTTCCTGTTTGATTTTTATTTAAGGCTTGTCAAAACATTTTCTTGATTTGTTCGAAGAGATTGCCATATGACAATATACCCGCCAGGTTGTACTGCATACAACAAAAGTGTAATACAATATCTAAGAGGAGTTGTGCCAAAACAGGCTAAGAGTTGACTGGGATGTGGTTTCAGGAGTGAAAAGAGTTGATAATAGCAGTATCAACGCTATTACCTGGACCTTCATAGGAAAACGATCTGCATAAATTAATTTAGCTGTACGTTGGGGGAAACAATGATTTTTAGGACTATGGTTACAGTGTCGAGTGACATTTTTCAACTTGGAATATGCTAAAAATTAAACAACTATGATATCGCGCATTTTATCTGGTTCAAATCGTGAGTTTTTTTATATAATAAAATAATTGAACTGATTTAATCATTGTTTTTCTACTACGTTTATTTTATCTTTACTTTCCATTTAGCTTCAAATATTTTTTTTTTATTTCCTTGTACTTTGTAAAATATTAATGTTCATACACAAAGGAAAAGTTGTAATATGAAATATTAAAATTTTACGACGTATTGTACAAAGTCGTACTGATATTAATCCCAATAGAATTAATTTGTCGCCGTTACCAAATTTTAAAGGCATGTATTATATTCCTCTCGACTTTTTTCGCCCTCGGAGATTTTAGTAATCCCCCGTGTAACATAAGGATATTAAATACAAAATTGATGCAGCAGGTGAGAAAAATTGGCCCATATTTCCGCAAAGCAAATTAAAAACTGCTTCCTTTCCTCTATTTCCACCCGAGTAATATAATCATGCTAGTGTCAAATATTTTACAGGTCATTTTGTAAATTCTGAATAAAACCTTCACGATTCTTATGGGACGCTCGCTTATATTTTAATCAAATTAACTCTCCTTCGTACTGACTTCGGACGTAATTTAATTTTCTCTTTCGACGGAAGTTGGTGCTTGTTTTATATGAAATACCTACGTGCATGTTTCTGTATACATTAGCTTCGTTTTGTTCTCTATTAGGTAATTTATAGAAGATTTTTTTTGTATAATCAAGCCGACTTACCAGGTTAAAAATGGTTATTTTTCCGTGTTCATTTACTGATTGATCATAAAAATCATAAAAAAATTTACAAACTTTCCTTTTTAAATACATTTTATGCAACTATTCCTAGTCGTAACTTTTATGTGCTGACTGTGATAATTTCTATATAGGAAAGACATGAAGATCCTCTGAAAAGAGATTTCGTGAACACAAATCCGCCTTAACAAATTCTCTAATTTATTCTGAAATGGCTAATCATTGTCACCGTGAAAACCATACTTTTTCTATCGATGATGTTCAATTCTTACGTAACAGTAGTAACAGAAATAAATTGGACAGATTAGAGGCCCAAGAAATTTCTTAGTCAGTACATCGATCCGAACATCTGGTAAATTAGTTTTTAATTAAAAAATAATTTATTAAACTATTACATATTAAAAATAAATAATATATGTACAGAATTTACACAAAATTCGTCCATTATTGGAGCAATTTCTATAGTGATTATCATAAAATTCCTCTACTGAGTAACGACCACACTAGGCAGAAAATAATGTTGCAGGTAATAGTTGCGTGAATCTTGAATGGGTAACCCTCTGATTTGGTTGTGGTACAAACGTTTACGAAATAAAAAAAAATCATAATGTTCTTTTTTGCATAGTATTATTATTATATACATTGAAATGTCGTTGGTTATGTATCCGAATGTTTAAAGAATATATATTATAAGAGGCACTTGCTTAATTGTTACAGTTTTATATCATGTAGAAAAAAAAGCATATTAATATAAAGGTGTCGTTAAACACTACATGCATAACCTCTCTAATTTCTGGGAAATGTTTGATTTTCTTCTAGAATTCTGGAGAAGAGAATCGAAGAATAACAGAAATAAAATAAAACAGAAACAATAATGTAGGGACAATGCTGGGTGAGGAACGACAGAAGTGCTTGATATTTTTAAGACTCTTATCTATGTGTTGGATTATAACATATAAGATGGTTTTTGAATGAATACATGAGTAATTTGTGTAAAACATGACGTCAAGAGTTTTGAGAAATCTTGTCATATTTTTTTCAACGCTTGTTGACGTTTTTCGTATAAACTTTTCACTTTCTTTTGCCATTTCGTGGGTGGTTTTGATATGTGGCTCCGGTTTCGCGCTGTAGTTTTGGCAGAAAAAGACAATATATGGGGTCCGTGCCAGGTCTTGCCCGCCCCTTGTAAGCACTTGGCTCGTAATGGGTGCTATTTTTCAAGCAGTTGATTAGTAGCCAATTTCTGTATCAAAAGCGGACGATAAAATGCTACGCAAGATGTTGGTTTTGGGATTTTTTATTCCTTTATTAGGTCAATAAATATATCTCCGAATTGTTTGTTCGTGTCATTTGGAAATTGAGGTAGCTAATGTTAATATACTCGTATGTACCCATAATTTGAGGTCGATGTCTGCAGCTGTAACCGTAATCGTCAAAGTTGTCAAAAACCTATTAAGTTATTTTCATAAAAGCAAACCTTTCGGTAAAGTTTTCTTCTAAAAATTATAAAGATGGCGAGGAACATAAATAACAAGGAAGCTTTCATATTACTGTGCATAGAGAACGGCTGAAACTGGTGATGTGATATAAAAAAGTTGATTAATTGTCTTTCACACGTGCAATCATATTGTTTTTGAGTTTCATTTTGTTTTATAAAAACAAAAAAATTGTACAGCATATTAAAATAATCTGCTAAAATTAGAAAAAGCAACAACGTAATTAAAATGGTACTTTTTAATGAAATATTTATTTTCTGAGAATTTTGAGCTTTATTTTATAGAATATATAAATTATGGCTTCAAATGTTGTCCTGTTCATTGTTGTACTTTTTGTATTATGTGAAATGAAGAAGATTGACTTTTGTTTGTAAATCCACAGGTTGGGCGTAATCAACACACTTGGAATTGATTATAAAAACACCCCTCTGGTTATTTTTTCACAATTTCTCCAAGCTTCTATAAGTATATTTCGCATGAATGAAATACCCGAATACTATGCAAATATTAAATTTGCGTGTATTACATTTGTTGTTCTAACATCGAGTTGAAGTTTTGAAAGCTCTCGAGTCCGCATTTTCACATCCTGACGTAGTTTAATAGCTTTTCTAAAAATAATTTCTAATTTCATTGGAAGTTTTATGGTGTTATCCGCTTTTGTGAACTTTCACCTACTGACATACACGCTTTAGAAATCCCTATTAACAACTAGTTTTATATGCGAATCTCGTCTTTTTTTATCTCGGGGTTATAAAAGGATATATAAAAATATTGTGTGATTACGAACAAAATTTTGTGACTTTCTCGTAGGAAAAAGTCGTAAGAGGTTTAACCCACGATTGAAAGTTTTTTTTTCAGGAATTATAAATGTATACACAAATGTTTTGATCATTTATTCAGAAAGAGTTTTATTGGAATGGAAACATTTACTTCTACTTATTTACTCATCGTTATAAAAATTATGTGTATGAATCGTGCCGTTCCGAAATGTGGCTTTGCGAGTGTCAATAATTTTTGATACTCGCATTTTTTTTATCCAACTATCCAGCTTTTATTTTTTCGGCATATTTTTTATCGTTTGTTTGTACAACTTTTTTTTCTATTCTATAAATACATTGTGAATAACAAGGCCTTTTTTCTAACCCGCAATGAAAAAAATCTTATCTGAATCAACTAGTCCTTTTCAATTGTTATTCGGCATTTAATTTTTAAATTCACGAATAAAAAAATGAATTTTTAAAGTCAATAATTTTTAAAATAAAATCCTGTAATCGGAAAATTTTTCCTCCATTTACTAAAGATATTTCAAGAAGTCCTTTTCTTTTTAAAAGCGTGTAATTATTTTCCGTTCCAGAAAATGTTACACAGCTCATGGAGGGACCATTCCTTAATAAAATGTCCAGGGGAAAGTTGTTTGTTTTAATAAAAAACTTTATTAATTAAGAACGAATTAGCGTAATGCTTTCGCTGTTTTCCGTAATTTACTAGGCAGGGGAGTGACATTAAGTAACACGATTTTTCCTAAATGTTACGGTAACCAATTTATTTTATCGTTCAGGACATTAAATGTTATTCATTTTTAATTCGGTGCTTTGATTAATTTATAAAAATCTCTTGAAATATTTCAATTTCCGTTTAGTTTTCTTAAAGATAATTATTTAATAGCTGATTTAAAATTAAAAAAAAAAAACAAACTTCAGGTATTTTGTCCTAGAGAAGACTTCTTATTTTATCACTGATATTATATAAAAAGCTGTTGTTTTATCATAAGAAACTTAATGGGAGATTAAAATTTCAAAATATCTTGTTAAACATATAACTGTTTCAATATTTTCGAAAAATAAAAAAAAAAATCTTAATTTCACCTAAGCATATATTGTATTGGATTTCTGATTAGAAGTAAGCGGGTCGAAACTACTGCCTTCACGTGGAGATTTTTTTCTGTATGCTTTTTACCAATATGGGGATATTAATGAGTTAGTCATATATGATACTTTTGTACTTAATTAAATTAGGTATGCTTTAAAACACCTTTTATTAAAGTGTAATTAGTAAACATGGCAACACAATGGTACGGTACTTGACTATATCAAACAATGCTATGGATTTTTACTTCTTGTATAAAATTTTATTACACCACTAAATTGGTAAAGGCATTTCTAGTTTCGTGTTATTATTTTCATGAAAAATAGTTATTTCAATTTAAATCACTTCAAAACCGATTGGTCACCCGACAAAGGGCGGCATATTATTTTTGTTGCACAGTTTCTAATTTATAAGTATTTTGTATCAAATCCATTACCTATTTTGTAATTTAATTATTTTAATACGTCTGACACCCAAAGTGTTCCGTGTAATGAATAACAAGCGAACTGTAATTATGTGGGATGCTAACGACGAACAAAAGATGTAATCAGTACGTGTGCCTACTCTACGTTCTACATGTGACCACGCACATTTTTGCTTCCCCATTTCCTGGGCAACAAAACGATGTTTCACGCCAGCTTGTGGTATTTTGGTTGCATTTCGTTTTACTTAACAGGAATGTTTTTACCATGCATGTACTAACATGATTAGCGTAACCAATAGTTCTGTTTGGTAATTATTTTACCGAAGGGGATAAAATGGATTTCCGTGTTTTAAAAGTTAAAACAATCTTTGATCTAATCTGAGGGAAGAGTTTTAGTAATTGATATTTTTTCAAAACTCAGTTTAAGGATAAATTATGTCAAACATAAGAAAATGTTGTCTATTTTAAAATCTTGATGAGTTTGGGATAGATAAAATAAGTTTGATGAGTTTGGGATAGATAAAATAAGTTTATTTTAGTTAGGGTTGCG
Source organism: Odontocerum albicorne (assembly GCA_949825065.1). Lineage (NCBI taxonomy): Eukaryota > Metazoa > Arthropoda > Insecta > Trichoptera > Odontoceridae > Odontocerum > Odontocerum albicorne. The sequence continues at coordinate 42,664,323 of OX463849.1, forward strand.
AAATTGAAAATTTTAAATTTTCTAATTCGTGACCCAATATTTTACAAGCGTACTTTTTCATGGGATAATATTTTTTAATTCAAATCAAAAAGTTTTTAAAGTAATATGGTCTAGTCTTTAGAATAAATACATTTGAATTGTATTTTGTTGCTTCTTTATTACTTAGTATTGAATAATACAGCATTGTCTTGCATTCTATATTTTATTTATCTTTTCATTACGGAGATTAACAGCAATTTAAAAAAAATTATATATAACAAAAACACTAACAATTATGCCAAATGGTTTATAAAAAGGGAGGAACAACCATCTTGTAAAATCAGAATTTATATTTATTTTTTGTCCTACATATAACATGTTTAATGTTAAGAATTCTAATATTAAGTGTTAACATAAGTTGTGTCCGTTTTTTTCCAAATTAAAAATGAGCACCAAAAGTAAAACAAAATGGTAAAGATTATAAGTCATTCGAAAGAATTTTTTTTGCTCTACAAGATATTGTGTTTGCTTTTTTTTACGTTACATATATTATTTTATTTGATTACAATCCGTCAAAATGGAATGTCAAGTAGACGAAAGTGAGCATTTTCGACAATTCCTTCCGTTGATTTTTGTTGTTTTCACTCAAAACACGTGGAACCCAAGGGCCGAACTTCTGGATTTTTCCCATTGATTTAAGATGGCGGTATACAGTCATGTGACTACAATTTATCTGCTCAGCCAATTCTACGGTGGTTTGAAGGGGATCTTCATGAATAATATTGTTTAAGCGGTCCTCATCGAAGTCCACTGGTCGCCCGGAACGATCCATGTCTTTCAGGTCGAAATTACCGTCTTTGAAACGCAAAAACCACCAACGAGCTGTCCTTTTATTCATAGCATCTTCACCGTTCAATCGAGGGAATAAAGCTTTGGCAGCTTTATTCCCTCGATTGAACGCGAACAGAAGGAGGTGTCGAAAATGCTCACTTTCGTCTACTTGACATTCAATTTTGAATGCTTGTAATCAAATAAAATAATATACTCGTATATAACGTAAAAGCAAACACCATATCTTGTAGAGCATAACATTTTCTTTCGAATGAGGTATAACCTTTACCATTTTGTTTTTTTTTGGTGCTCATTTTTAATTTGGAAAAAAAGGACACAACTTATATTAACACCCGATACATAAAAGCTATGATAGAATTTCAAGAAGATCGGTAGGAACATATTACGTTTTTGATCTTCTCCTCGTTTGTTGAGCGTCTCAAAGTACAAACGAGGCTTCCTGTGTTGTTTGTGAAACAATCACTCATCAGTCAAGTAACATATAATTTTGGACGTCTATCATCGATCCATCTAAATATAGTCACTTTGACTGATTATTTACGATCAATAAATACGCGATGCCTCTTTTGTAGAATAAAATACGAGCGTGAAATTTCCTTTCACCTTCCCCCATTATTTCAAAATAATATCTGAAGGTTTTTTTTTGAAATAGGAATTTGAGATTTCCATACGGTTGTTTTCTTTCTGGCGCTATGATTATAGTTTAACTTAAATATTGTTTAAATATATTATGTCCTACAGCTGTCAAAGTAGCTGATATTTCTAATGTAAACAAATTAAATGAAAAATATATATTAAGAGTTTATATTATACTGCTGACTTTCCCTTTCAAATTCTTGGGAAAAATAGCGAAATATTGAATAATATAATCTAACTACGAGGTATCTTCAAAAGTAAATCCGAAGTTCTGTATTTGTTAATTCACTTGTATATTCCTGAGTAAATAAAAACTAAATCAAGCCAGAAACATCTTTGAAATTATTTATTTATTTATTATTACACATGACAAGAAATATATACAATTTGCGAAAAAACAACAGGTAATTTGATTTGGACATACAATTCTAATGGATTTGGGTTTGTTGCCTTTCATTTGTCGTATCTCCAGTAAACTAGGCTTTTGCCTGTATCTCACTGAGGATATTTAGCATGAAAAAAAAATCGATACTTCTTTCCGATTTTTGATTACACAAAAATAAAACCCCGTTGCACATATGAAATCAACATATGTTTTTTATGCATTTGCCAGCCACGAAATTAATAACGAAACGCTAAGGGGGTTTCCTTAAGTTTGACAGTCACTGATACAAAAGCTTGAACTCACTAGAATATTCCATAAGTTTTTTTTATGATAAAAACTTGCCTAACTCCGGAATAAGCAGCTTAGTTTATTGAAGCAGTTAAAAGTAATTCTGAACTGTCGATAGCTTACGTATTATCTCGGACGGATAGCCTCGTTCCGCTGACAGCTTCGGAGATTTTTCCTTTCTCTTCTTCCTTGTTTTGTCATTTCTCTTTCCTCGTTTCATCTTCTCCGAACCTCCTTATGATGTGGCGTCTGTATTAATTAATATTTTATCGGTGAATCATATCCTTATAAGTGCAATGGTGTTTGACGTGAGGGATAATAAATATATCTCCAGATTGTGTCGATGATTTTAATTTAAGGCTATGTTGATGTTCTAGTGTATTTCAATTTAAGGCTATGTTGATGTTCTAGTGTATTTCAATTTAAGGCTATGTTGATGTTCTAGTGTATTTCAATTTAAGGCTATGTTGATGTTCTAGTGTATTTCAATTTAAGGCTATGTTGATGTTCTAGTGTATTTCAATTTAAGGCTATGTTGATGTTCTAGTGTATTTCAATTTAAGGCTATGTTGATGTTCTAGTGTATTTCAATTTAAGGCTATGTTGATGTTCTAGTGTATTTCAATTTAAGGCTATGTTGATGTTCTAGTGTATTTCAATTTAAGGCTATGTTGATGTTCTAGTGTATTTCAATTTAAGGCTATGTTGATGTTCTAGTGTATTTCAATTTAAGGCTATGTTGATGTTCTAGTGTATTTCAATTTAAGGCTATGTTGATGTTCTAGTGTATTTCAATTTAAGGCTATGTTGATGTTCTAGTGTATTTCAATTTAAGGCTATGTTGATGTTCTAGTGTATTTCAATTTAAGGCTATGTTGATGTTCTAGTGTATTTCAATTTTGCGGTTTCAATTATTTTACTGTTTTTGATCAAGAAACAATTTAAACATATTTGCTTTTTTACAGTTCTTTGATTGTTAACTAGCTTTTTCCCGTCACCGTTGTCTAATGATCTGCTTACTTACGAGTACTTTGCATTTTTGGTACTAGCTTCAACTTTTGACGGGTCTCTGTTTTCGTAATGTTTTTATTCGAGAATTTGTGTTTTTGTTATGGCGTTTAATTATCCGATTAATGCTCTTGGAAGGCCTTTTGTTTACTAATACATACATACATATAATTATGCCGTGATCCTTGCGGGGTAGACAGAGAGAACAGATGCCCGAACTTATCGTAGCAGGACGTGCGTAGAAGAGGTTGATGGAGGAAAACATGACTAGATCAAGTGACCAAGATTTTGAAAGTAGGTAAAAGTAAGAAGTATGAATAATGGAAGATAGTGCATGACAAGATGTACGGATGTGAAGAAGGCGAAAATTGTAATCGTTGGTAGATAAGTTCGGACATCTGTTCTCTCTGTCTACTCCGCAAGGTTCACGGCATAATTATATGTCTTCTTCTTTTCCTGGACGAAGCAGAGGAAACAAATTCGTCCAGGAAAAGAAGAAGATATATAATAATGCCGTGATCCTTGCGGGGTAGACAGAGATAACAGAGGTCCGAACTTATCTACCAACGATTACAATTTTCGCCTTCTTCACATTCGTACATCTTGTCATGCACTATCTTCCATTATTCATACTTCTAACTTTTACCTACTTTCAAAATCTTGGTCACTTGATCTAGTCATGTTTTCCTCCATCAACCTCTTCTACGCACGTGCTGCTTACTAGATAATTCTTTATAATATGTTTATTATGTAATTTTATATGATTTTTTTTTAAATTCAACTTAAGTATCCTGAATATTTTTCTTTGTTTTACGAATTTAAGTTATAATTTTATTTGATAGCATACGCTTATAAAATGGAACAGACACACATGGAACACAATGTTTTTAAATCTATGTAAGGAATGTATTCTGCATATGAAATAATTACACGTATAATGTATATTTGAAGAGTAATGGAATATATTATATGCAAATTAGAATATCAACCGTGTTCTGCATAATCCCTACTTATTCGGCACCTGCATTCTAATCAATACCATAAGTTTCGCACGATGTTCGGATAAACCTCACAAATTTCGGACTAAATTAGTTTAATGTTTTAGTGGATTATTTATTAGAAATATTATAATTTATATTTGAAAATAATAAACTTATTTCTCATTATAAAAACTCACGTTTTTCTAATTACTCGATTCGAATCGGCGTGCAAAACGCAAATCATACAATTTTAATTTTGACAAAAAATAATATTTTAAAAGTTGCGCGAAATCGAGTTTGTGCTACCACACATTGATTTTTTTTTCATTTATGAAATATAAAAGGTATTGCACCGTTGTTAAGTAGATAAAATTTTGTTATCCTAATGAATTTAAATATTGTATTGGTGCCAACTTTATGTGAGAGGAAGACCATGGAAAGTATGGTTGGATCAAATTAGTGATATTCTGACAGAAGGAAACGTAGAAAGTCTGAGAAATTGTTGAAGTTGTATGAGAAAGTGTATGAATTTGGCAAAGGCGAAAGGTGTATGTCGTGATATGAAAGTCTGGCGTTTTGCACTATCTGCCTACCCCGATAAGGAAATGGCGTGATGGTATGTGTGTATTTCTTTTAAAGAGTATAACCAGCTTAAGAGATATTTTTTTATTTCTGGATTTTAAAAATATCTTTATATAAATTTACAGAATGTCTGAAAAACGCTTTTCTGTAAAATCGCTTTAAATGAGATATTATAGTTTCGTCTTTGCACTACGCATTATAATTAAGTTTATGTTTTTTACGAAGCTTAAAATGTAAAAAAATGATTTTAATTATTTTTTAAGTATATTATATATTGAATTAATAAGTAATTTCTTGTCCTAGTCTTCATTGTTTCTTCGATTTAAAAGAACGGGAGATATAATAATTTTTTTTTCTCTATAAATTGAATATTTTTATCCAATTAGCAAAAATGTTATAAATAATGCAAAATAATTACTCCATTAAAATATTTCCTGTGTCAATAGACCACACACACTTGCGATAAAATATGACACCACTTAGACCTTACAACTGCTTTCGTTACAAATTGGGACCATTCGTCTGAATATAGCATCGAAATAGGAGTTAGAAACATGTGTCGCTGTGATAAATGTAATTGGTGAAATGAAATAATTTCTCGTTTAATATTATATATATATATATATATATATATATATATATATATATATATATATATATATATATATATATATATATATATATATATATATATATATATATATATATATATATATATATATATATATATATATATATATATATATATATATATATATATATATATATATATATATATATATATATATATATATATATATATATATATATATATATTGTATATTATTTTTCTACGTGATACTAGTTTTTCGATTGTCATTGACAAACACCAAGTCTCATTTGATCCGGGTATCGGGGGCCAGTGTTGATGTTTGATCCAACACGACTTGTAGTACGAGTAACTACTTCAATAAATATATCTCCCGCTGAGAGTGATTGTATCGAGAAGGTAGCGCCTATAGTTAGTAGTAGACGAAAAGTAGATGTATACCTTTTCACTTTCTTACATTAAAATGTACGTCGGCGTGAGAGAGACACGATGTGAAGTCAGTTTATTGAATTAAATTTCACTGCCAACGTATTGAAATACTTCGTTAAAGGGAAATATCTCTTAACAACTTAGGAAGCTTCATGTTTATCTTAATACTTTCAATATTTAAATTTGTTTTGATAAGAATTAATATGAGAAATTTGGATATAACGTTAGAATCTGCAGGTTTGAATACTCTTTTCGATCTATTCAGATCATAGTAGAGTGAAAATAAAATTTGTGTAATGCAATTTTCTTGCATTTATTTTACATTTCAGCTTGAAAATGAATGAACTTAAGAACAGGAAAAATGCATTTTACCATAGATAATGCCATAGATTTGGAAAATCTTCGCAATTGCTCGTACTGGATTTTTTCAGTTCTTCGAATTATACATGCAGATTTGTTATAAGGGGACTGAATATAATATTGAAAATTACTCAACATCACTAATTGAATTGAACTAAATTACTCAACATCACTGCCGTAAGTATTTTGACATTCGTAAGTGGCTAAAATTGTACGAGTATGTAATTTTCATGATTATTCACGTTTCTACAAAAAAACTATTTCACATTTTACTGAAATAGGTTCAATGTTATGTTATGTGTTTTTAACAAAACCGCTGTTTCTCAACATTCAACAGGCCGTAAGACATAATAATATAGAAATACCACCCATTATTTTACCCGTTATTCCCCTTTTATTTTCACAGGAACCGTGAAAATCAACCCTTAATTTTTTTGCTGTCACATTTTGAAGATATATTTCACTATCTCTTGTCCTTACACGATATTAGCATGGATTGAGCCGAGTGCAACATTTACTGAAAGAGTTACTTTCAAAACAAAGTTTAATTTGTGTGCAGATAAATATTCAAACAATGAGAACTGTTGCACGCTTAGTTATTTTCCTGGATTAAAAAGAAGTTATTTTACAATAAGTTTTGACATAACTCGAAGAATATAGTTCTTAGGGTACTGCCAATACTTGGGTAATCTTATATAAATAATTCCTTATATCATATCTCATACTACTTATTCACTGAATGTTTCCTTTGCCCTCTTTTCGAATCTTAAAAAAAACTAAGGCTTTAATTTAAAAATAGTCTTCTTTAAATGGAAAAGTTTAATGAAAATATTTAGTTCATTTGGAAAAAAGTTAAAAGGAAGTCGATGGCTTTTGATATGGATTTTATCAGTAAATCACTGCCAACTTATCTCAACTCTCCTCCCCAAATACATCCTTTTTTTTTGTGAGAAAATGTTCAAAATCACATTTATTACGACTTCAAGTAAGCTTTTTAAATCATCGCATTATATTGTCAAGTTAAGCTTTTCAGTAACATGGCGAGATAATCGCTTCTGACACACTTTGCGCGTTTCAAGCCTCAATGAGTAAACCCTGCCTTATTTCTAGTGCGAGCGGAAAGATTCGTTTGCTTGCTGCGTTCTTTTATTTTTACTTTTAAACTAGCAGTATCAGTACTAAGTCAACGTTGTGGAGTTTGTTACTATTTCTCTCAACCGAATCGTTTTAGTTTATTTTTAACTTATTTCATGACGTGAATAGCGTCGCTTCCTCACCCATAGCGGTTTTTAGAATGAATATACCTACACCACACACTGGCACACGTTTGATTGTTTTCCTGAATTTATTCCCGATTTTCACAAAAAGACAATAAACCGTAAATTGTCAAAGATTATTTAAGAATTGAAGTTAAAAATGGGAAGGGAGAATGACGAAAAAAGGTCCAACAGATTATTATTTATTTAGTTTTTCGTTGAATCTATTTTGGAAAAAAAATATTTCAGAACTATTTCAAATTCTTTTTTAGCCAATCATTAAATATTAAAAGGAAACATATATTTTGATGAAAATCAAGATTTATTTAAAATTTATGATAATGATGATAAGCATCTTTGTAATGTCCACTATTTGGATATAACAATGATATGGTTCGTAATTTTACTTGGAATAATATTGTATATTTCTCTTTCTTCTAACCGGTCAGAAAGATAAGCATCTTTGTAATGTCCACTATTTGGATATAACAATGATATAATGATATGGTTCGTAATTTTACTTGGAATAATATATTTCTTTTTCTTCTAACCGGTCAGAAAGATAAGCATCTTTGTAATATCCACTATTTGGATATAACAATGATATAGTGATATGGTTCGTAATTTTACTTGGAATAATATATTTCTCTTTCTTCTAACCGGTCAGAAAGATAAGCATCTTTGTAATGTCCACTATTTGGATATGACAATAATATGGTTCGTAATTTTAATTGGAATAATATATTTCTCTTTCTTCTAACCGGTCAGAAAGATAAGCATCTTTGTAATGTCCACTATTTGGATATAAGAATGATATAATGATATGGTTCGTAATTTTACTTGGAATAATATTGTATATTTCGCTTTCTTCTAACCGGTCAGAAAGATAAGCATCTTTGTAATATCCACTTTTCGGTGATAACAATGATATGGTTTATAATTTTACTTTCAACTATACATTTCGCTTTCTTTCAACCTGTCAGAATGATGTTTAAAAGCACGCTAATTATGAAATAATCCGATTGAAAACCTTTTTTTGCTGTCGTCGGGAATCGAACCCGAAAACCTCAAGTGAATGACAAGTGCTCTATCAAATATGCCAATAAGGTTTTGATGTACATTTTTTTACATGTATTCAGTTCAAAAACATTTTTTAAACCAATCTTGTACCTCTAAAGTGACGAGTTCCTATATTCCTAGAGATCGAAAGTATTGTAAAATATTTTCCTTTTATCTGTGTTTCTTCCCTTGTTCTCGTTCCGCGTGCAACATCTCCTTTTGTCTTGAGAATACTTCGTCCTTGAGCTTAAAATCTAAATCCAACCGCAGATCGGGATCTGGATAATATCCTTCGCCGAAAGTTTTCATGCGATACCAACTTCCCGCACAATGCGTTGAAAAATTAACCTCAAACTGTTGGTTTACGAGCTGTTTCCTGGCCCGGCATACTGAAAACATTCCGTTGTTTACTTTCAAAATAATTTATTTTACATCGTTAACTTTTCTCGACGATTTAACTTAATCGCTTCGTTCTTAGATGGCTGTTGAATGTTGTTACTCACTCGCTGACCGTTTTGGATCAATTTGACTTTATTGATAGATTATTGACTTCTGATAGGAGTTTGGAAAACTTTTGCAAATTGACTTGCCATCTGCTATTTTTTATTATTGTTTTTAATACCCATTACTTACTTTTTTGATGAGGTTTTGTTTTATGACTAGACTTAATTCTCTAAATTGATTATCCATTTAGATACTTTTTTTTTTCGAAAGCTTCGTAACAACTGATAATTACTATATATATTTAAGCGCCTCTTTTTTATATTTGAATCTTAAACATTACCATTTTTCTGTTATAAACATCCTTGGCACAATCGCATTATATTTTTTTATTGCTTACATCTACATTCACCTCTTTCTTATACACAATATCTTAAGATAAACACGCACAGCTATTTTATGCGAGATATAAAAGCTCCATTTCTTGACAAGTCAATAGTACATATTAGACTCTAACAGAATCCACACAAAGTAGGGTATGTCTACAAAAGTTCTCCATTAGGAAATTAATAAATTCCTATAATTCGGTTCGGTGAAAACCATGAAACACATTTTGATAGACTGCCCAATTAACGCTCTTATAGGTACTATTGACGAAATATTGTACGTAATTTGACAAAAAACACGACTCTTTAAAAAAAATTATACCAACGGGAATCGAATCCACAATCTCCGGGCTGGATAACAGGTGTGTTACTAACTCTTTGTTTGTCTTCTTCACTATGTTGCGAAATCATTCAAATTCTCACAATCATACTAAACTTTTTTTAACCATATCAAATACTACATAAATTAATATTTCAATTCATAACTATGAATACTATAAACGTTTTAATTAAATTCATCTTATATTGAGTCACTATATTATTATATGAAAGCAAATCAGTCTTATCAGAAACCGTTATGTGCAACCGAGTAGTGATTCATAACGTAAACAAACATCGACGGTTCAGTTGTCTGGATCTTATAGCGCCCACCGCAACCTATCGCCTTACCAAACATTCCTGATCTTGATACACTTGGCTGGGTGTCGAGATGTAACATACAATAATACGATGTCATACGTAGCCGGCTAATTGTGCTTCCCGAGAATGTATTGTGGAAATCAACGGTTATTTGTGGAAATATTCGTTAGTTCGAAATGTAAATACTGTTAATTATTTTGATAATACGTATATATGATATATGTTATGTACGAGTACATACCACCACGCTACTACAGTATATTTCGTATTTAAGTTAAGCAAGACAAACAGATCTCCCCACCTTTTCATCTAATCACTTCTTACCGTTCTCTCAGCTAAAATTACTCCAGCCATCTCAATTCTTTCCTCGCTCTGCCTCTTCCTCGTTCGTAATTAATTTCTGGCATGTATATTTGTTTTTTTTTTCAATAGCGGCTTCTCTTTTTTGGTGACATTTTATATTTTATTACACCAAAAACACTTCGTATTTTACCAACATTCTTTTTTAAGGGTCAGCTAGGTTCAAAGCTTACGGATTTCTTCATGAGGGCCAAAGAGATTTTCATATATTTTTTAATGTTTTTGTAAAATGATATTCTTTTTTGAGTTTTTTTTGGTAAAATGATATTCTTCAAAAAAAAAACTTTTTAGTTGGAATTTTGATTTGTGAGAGGGTTAATCCATCCTTAGGTATTTTATTTTTGTTTTAAAGTAACAACATTTGTTATGATATATTAAAAAATTCATTACTTAAGTTTTTAAAAAAATAATATATGAATTATAATGAAAATTATTCTCCAAAGTAAATTCAAGCAGAATAAGAAATTAGCAAACGAGCTGCGTTAAATATTTTAACCCAAAATTATTTTCATGACATTTTAACAATTGTGAGAAAAAAAAAACGTTCTTCACTCTATTATTTTAATTGGTAATAGTTTTATGAGAATTAAGGCAGTTTGATGTGAAAAATGTTATGACAATAATAATATCTGCAGACCGTTATTCCATAATAACGTCTCACTAGTATTCGCATAATTAGAGATTTGATCTTTTTAAAACTGTTTCTTTATATAAGACTATTTTTGATGATATCTGTGTTACTTTGACCAGGTATACGAGTATCTGGAAAAAATAATGAGACAATAAATAAAAAAAAACAAAATTATCAATCTTTGTAAAATGTGTCGCATCTTTCTTTCAATTCGCATCTCTCATCCATCTTTTAAACTAACAGTTTCATTATGGTTATGAAACAATTAGATTTGAAACAGTTTACTTGTTGCGTCCATTCAACACCTTTAGAATGATTTTTTTTACAATTTTTATTCGAGTTATAATTTCAACAAACTTTACGAGTATATGTTATATGTTCATATTTTGTACTCGCCAAATTTTAAATATGCGTATATTAACAATGTTTTATGATTAATATTTCACACCCTTGTATCCATCTCCAATATGATTAAAAAATAAAGGGAGACTGCTCATTAGGAAGCCACCCTGCGGCATCCCCCGCAAATTTACCTAAGTGCTCTCGAGTCGCGACAGAACTGGCGACTTATTTACCCTTTACACCTTTATGGGTCCAATTTTAATGAGACTTATATTTACACCAGGATTTAATCGCAAAATGCTACACATCAAATAATCTAGGCGCCTTTTCACCTTGAATTATGGGTATTGAGGTCACGATGCTTAAATTGTTAACTGAAAAATTTATTAAAATAATTATGTTGTTCATATTAAGCGTTCAATTGAATACATATTTTAAATTCAGATTTGAAAAATTTATTAAAATAATTATGTTGTTCATCGAATCATGTTTTTGTTGGTTATCTAATTGTGCACAGTGCTGTGCTAGTGTCAACCTTGACGTATGGAAGCAAAACTTGGGCAATGAAATGAAGTGATAGTAGCAGAATAAATGCGGTAGAAATAGTATATTTTAATGCCTTGGGTAGAATATCTGGTTGTGCAATGTTTGATAGAGTAAGAAATGGCTAGATAAAGAATAACTGATAGTGATGGATGTTATGAATATAATAAAAAAAGTAATCTTAAGTTGGTTTGGTCACATTGAGAGAATGAGTTACGAAAGATTTACGAAACAAACATATGTCTGAAATGATAACAGAACGAGGAGGAGGTTGACATAGTAAAAATAGGAAGAAGTTAGTTGGAGAGATTTTAATTGAGGGAAAGGTAAGAAGTATGAGAAATTAGGAGATCATGTACGATGAGATGTATGGATGTAGAATATGCGAGAGCTGTGTATGAATTGAAGGTTGAAAAGGTGTGGAGATCTTTCCTCTCTGACTACATCACAAGGGACAAGGTGTGATTATAAGTAAATAAAACGGATCTTAGAGATTTCGCGTGAGCTCAAAACTTTTTGGATCTGTATTTTAAATGTCACCATGTAATATTTTTGACAATCACATATTTTAAGAAATATGACCATATTCCGTTAATGATTGGGTCGTAAAATTGACTCAATTCAAATGTGTGCCAATTCATGAATGCTTCTGTAGTCTGGATATTTTCGAGTGAGAATGAGAATGAGCGTTTATCGAATTTCGAGTGAGAATGAGCGTTTATGAATTTATCGAATTTCGAGTGAGAATGAGCGTTTATCGAATTTCGAGTGAGAATGAGCGTTTATCGAATTTCTGAATAAATTTTATAATTCTTGCAACGAAGCTGTTTTTGCATTAAATTTTATTTGATAATTCATTCAATCTTTTATTAAAAATAAATAATAATATAACGATATCAGTGTAGCAATTTCAATTGTTCTTTTATAGGTAATCCGTTCGAAATATAACGCGTGTTACAGTCGAGAATATCACTGCAGCAACAGGAGCCGTACACCGGAGACTCGATGTTCCTATATTGCATTGTTACACAGCAGTGCAATATGACACCGTGCCATGCGACACACCAGCACTTAGCACTCAGGATTAATGCCACCTCTGGTGCTCCTTTAAGCGCTTGTCTTCTTGGGAGTTGAAGATTTTGTTCAACTAACCATTATCCTTCATCGTATTTTTAATATACGATAATAAAATTTCATATTTACATACATCACGCTATTTCCCTGTTGGTGTAGGTAGATATTGCAGAATGCCAAACTTTCCTATACCGATATATCATACTTTCTTCGACTCTTCTGTATCCATACTATCATTTTATACAACCTTTTGTGTCTCTTATTCTATATTTTCTTCTTTCAACATTTCATTCACTTGGCCCAACCATACATTTCTCGGTCCTCTATCACGACTTATACTCATGCTTGCATTCAACAAGTCAGTGCACGCATTTCATTGCATTTACTCGCTTTCTTAAATTTATTTTCGTATTTGCAAAATTAAATATCGAATGAATGTCAATGATTTTTGTTCGATAAAAATGAGATATCATTCAATTATGATCGTGACATATGTACGAAAAAGAACATCTAGATATTCAGACAGTTACGACATAATTGGCGACCTATATTGTATAGTTGGTAATACACTTGTCTTCCGGCCCGAAAGTTGCGGGTTCAATTCCTGTGGCTACCCATTTAAAAAAAAAAAGTATCAATTTGGTTGTTTATAGTTAAGGCATTAACGTTGTGGAGGTTTAAAGACATTGTAATTTATTTTTAACAAACACTGTTTATTCCACTTTTTTATGACGGTATAACCCTACCGGTTTCAAGGCTTTCACCTCATCTTCAGGTCTTGTTTGCGCTCCCCTGAAGATGAGGTGAAAGCCTTGAAACCGGTAGGGTTATACCGTCATAAAAAAGTGGAATAAACAGTGTTTGTTAAAAATAAATTACAGTATCAATTTGGATTTCAGTTTAAGTATTTTTAACACGTTTTGGTTCGTGTAAAGAGATTGTGGCAATAAAATCGCCAGGTCAACGAAGCCTAATACAATACAATAATGCCGTTGACGGATTAGTGCAGTGGGATTGGTTCAGAGAAACTCTGACTCTTAAATTTTAAGACCGCTGACTCTAGTAAGTGTCCAAAATTACGATTGCTGCTCAGAAATATCGATACGATGCAAAGTGAAACCAGTCGTTTTTTTTAATACAATTGGAGAATCATACTGGAAAATCGATGGTATAAAAACATCAGTTGCTATTAATTGAATTTTAGGGAGGACTTAAAAACATTATTTTCGTCATTATATCCATTCAATTAGGCAATTGTAAAATGCTAGTTAACGTTCTCCTTTTGGCTTGATTCTTGATTGAACCCAAAAAATATACAAAATAAAAAAGTTTCCAATCTGGGTAAAAAATTTATCTGGTAACAATATATACGTTGGCCAACTGTGAGTTACTTGCCTCTACTTACTCCAGTGGTTTTTAACCTCAATTATAGGTATCGATGTCAGTATTGTCTCCTGGTCATGTTAGCAATAATAAAAGGACAATTTATATTATTTAGCGCCGTTTAGAGAGCAGACTCTCCTCAAGAGGGCTCTAATTCAGGATTCTAACCCACGATTATTGATAGATTAAAAATATTACTAAACAAACATGCATAAGTTTAGTGTAAGGATAAGAAGCTGGTGGCTGCGACTATTTTTAGGAACCAGATTAGGAACTTTCTCGCATCTGCATATGTTTATAAAAACATAGTTGGTGACAAAACCATAGAAAACTGATATAATATTTATTTTTATTTATTTATTTCACGCTTTTATTTCAAATACAATCTGACAGGCTTACTGCCAGGCGGCAATCTCTTCGAACCAACCAGACAAACGTAAATGAAGCAAATTATAATACATGGTCGCAAAAAGCATTTAAATGACTATCCATCCCCACGAAATTCATGAATGCCCACATGCCCACAAACCCCACAAAGACAGACAATCACCCGAACATTCCTTTTCATATAAAGTGAGATATCATCAATCAAAGGAAAAGGAAGAGATGGTGAAGAGGAAGGGAAGACAAACTACAAATAACCCTTTGTAAATGTTCCAATATAGTAACAAATTCGTCTTTAGGTGGAGTGTTGCGAATTTGTTTAGTGTTCATATAACATTCATCAACATTTTTATTTTTTTAATTTTTTTTTATTCACTTTGCACGGATTTCTCCTGTTACACAAAGAGGGTTTGCTTCTAGCGTTAGCTTATTCGTTAGGAATAATATCAGCCAGAATTCTTCTCATACTGCTAGACGGTACCGAGAATATATCAACCGTGTCATTCAGTTGGTTCAATATATCTATACCACGCGTGACTGAGTGTTTAGCCATGATATTCGTCCTGTAAGTTGGTATGTAGAACAGAGGGTGATTCCTTGCACGGATATATTTATTGGGTACATATAAACTTAGTGCTTCTAGAATCGCGGGACAGTTAAAGGAACCTTGGAAAACCTTTATTAGGAATATCGCAATGGATTCTTGCCTTCTTGTTTCAAGGCTTCTATAGTTACACACCGTGAGAAGTTCGGCATGGTGAGCATATTTTGGGTAATCGCCCTTTGTTCTGTACCATAGATATCTGAGGAATTTTTGAACATGTCTGCATAGTCTATTAGAACGTGTTGAGAGGTGCAATACCAAATAATAAATGAATATTTAAAATGGAGATAATGTTGCCTCAAACGATAAACTTCTGAAAAAGTAAGCAGTTTCGGGATAACAAATGGTTATCATTTACTTGCGCCTCCATATACTCTCGTTTAACTATTAATCTTATTTATAATCGCTTATTTAAAACGCTTATTTATAATCAAATCAGCAACGAATATAGATACAGTTAAATATGAAAAGTGATAAAATTAATACTGGTATAAAAGTCTATCCCAATTACGCAGAGACTAAGCTCTCTCCAAAATAGAGCCCATTGTTACCTGCCCATTTTTAATCTCGATATCAAAAGAACCAGGGAATTGTTCTTGTTCACAATAATTTAACCGATTATTATTGCATTCAAACCAAATGAAAAGGAATCGGGAATAGGAAAATGATCCTTAATAAAGACGTCTGGTTTTGAACGAAACAAAAGACGTTTTCCTACTATGCTTTTATATCTTCGTTTTCAATTTATCGAGACTCGGGATCTGAATATAGTTTCCGATCACACAAAGACTCGTTGGATTCAATTGCATTTATGGCAGAACGGGTCTATTAAGTCCGCTTTATTTTCTAATAAAGAAATAGATTTATAAAACAAATGGCTGCATGGCTGGGGGTGAAATAAAGGATGCAGTTGACAGCCCAAGGCAATGCCAATGCACTTATAACAATACAGAACAGTATTAAGATTCTTGGAACTTTTATATTGTATTTAGAATGACTTTGTTCTAAGATCATACAATTTTTTTTCCCTAAGAAAAAAATGTTCATAAAATGTTTTGTATTGCGCTTTCATTGTATACAGTACAACTTGGCGGGATTATTGCCACGAAAATCAAAATAACATTCTAAAATTTTTGGGTTTCAAAGAGAATCGAACGCGCAACTTCTAAGTCGGCGTCTTACCAGCTAGGCTACTGAGGTCGTTTGACATACGAGAATTTGCCTGTTTTATTAATGTACAATATTTATTTTCTGAACTCTTTTCTTTTTTCCAAGACAATTAATTATATTATTGTATTGAAGGTGAAATATTTAGGTATTTTTTTCTTCAATGAAACTATTTAATAACTATGCCATGTCAGGATTTAAAGCATTATTTTTTTCCTGTTATGTATCGATGTGTTAAAAAACTTTTTTTGCGAAATACTGATTGGAGTCTATATTTTATACTTTTAAGACTTTCTTTGGATACCATAGAACTGGCGGACTAATTGGCGGACTAATGTGGCAACCTCTTTTAGCAAACTAGAAATAAGTTACGAAGATGTGGAGTGATAACCAGATGCAATATTTTTTTCCAAAAGAAAATGGCAAATGAACCCGAACTCCGGGTGACAGGCGTCTTATCATCTAGGCCACGAAGGTCGAAATCTTCTTTGTTGTTTGTTTTTTAAATTAATATTTTCTTCATATATTGAAGATGGGTGTTGATAAATAAAATAGAGGAGTTATACCAATGTTAAAGTATAAAATGAAATAAAGTTTTGTATTTTTATACAAATTGATACATAAAAAACTTTGAAGGTTCTATTGAATTCACCCATCGAAAACCATAAGATTTTTGTGTTATTTGACCCTTAGTTGTATGCATCGTTATACATTTACAATTTTCAATATTTTCTTATCTTCCTGTTTTATTATCTTGCCATCAGATTAACGTGTTGGTTTCGCAGTGCGATCCGATTCACTTACATAATAATATGCAGATTTGAACAGTTGCGCACCCCCGAATACACCCTCGATCGTAGAAACATGCCCATAAATAAGGGCACTAACGTTATCCCATCCAGGTTTAGGTTCTTGTATCGAATCTACTTACTAAGGTAGGTGGTAATTTTAGTGTCAGGACAAAAAAAAAGGAAAACTCGAAAATCTGAACTTTCAAAATTGTACGTGTTTTTTATTGCGCTGTTTCCTTAATTTTTGATTTCTCATTCAAATTATTAATTTTCCATTGGGATACATGTAACACAATTTTCCATTGTTTGGGTTCGTAGAAAATGGTGTATTATTTGATGTTTTGTTTACTTTTTTTATGTACATGAGCAGAGAGAGCTCAATCAAATAAGACGAAATTTAATACATTTCTAAAGATCCTTATTTTTTCGATGAAACTTCTTTACAATTGAAACTTGACAAAAATCACCCGACCCACACTTTAGCTGTTCAGAGATAATTAAGGAAATATCACACCGCTTATTATGAGCTTGTTTGGAAAAAAAATATTACGAAGTTTATCTACGAAATAACTGGCTTAATATTTTTCATTTACATGATTATGCTTATTCGATATTACAAATAAATAAAAAATGTTTATTTTTTTTTGACAAATAAGTCAAATTTAATTAAAGCTATCATTGTAATGATAAGTATTCATATCTTCTCGTATTCAATGTTAAGGACGATGGGTAAAATAAATACAGTGGAACTTGGTTATTACGAGATAATGAGATCATTATTATAATGAGAATAATCTACAATGATTTTGACTAACGTGTGTTCCCATACAATCGCGCACTGTTATAATGAGCTTTCTTTACGAATATACGAATCAAATTTTGGAAACAATCTAATTGCTTGGGTGGACGAAACACCTCATTTTTAGAATAGCCAACAATGAAAGTGTTAACTTAGCTTTCATGATGACCTGCATCGAATTACGGATCGTTTTATGATACACGCTTGTCATTTTGGAGATGTGACGATGCTAAATAATATTCAATTGGCATTACTATTGTGATCTCTATTAAAATTTGTCAATAAAAGTGATCAGCATTTAAAAACGCAATATTTATTAGTTAGTATATGATTAGTTTTTTTAAAATTATTATTAACAAACACTGTTTATTCCACTTTTTTGTGACGGTATAACCCTACCGGTTTCAAGGCTTTCACCTCATCTTCAGGGGAGCGCAAACAAGACTTGTTTGCGCTCCCCTGAAGATGAGGTGAAAGCCTTGAAACCGGTAGGGTTATACCGTCACAAAAAAGTGGAATAAACAGTGTTTGTTAAAAATAAATTGCAATGTCTTTAAACCTCCACAACGTTAATGCCTTAACTATAAACAACATTTTAAATTATTATTTTAATAATCGAGTTCTGTCATTCCTAGAGACATGGTGAGAATATGTGTTTTTATTTATAATTTTATACACCGATTCTGCATAATATCATTGTGTATGTATAATTATGTATGGTTAAGTATATTTTTTTGTAAGGCATATTTAGTCCATATTGTCTTAACAATATCATCATTTGGTAATCATATCAATAATTTAAAAAATAGGTAACCTACAATACACCTAGCTCTAATGTAACGAGCAAATTTATCATAGTCGGTTCCCTCTTGCTTGTTATAACCAAGTTCGACTCTCGATTTATTTACATTTATACATTTTATAGCGCCATTCAGTGACCAAAAATCACTTTAAGAAATTCGGGAATTCATCACGATGTAATAAATCGTTAAAAGTTCTTACCAGGGCTGTGGAGTCGGAACATTTAAGGCGGAGTCGGAGTTGGATTCGGAAAAAATCGACCGACTCCGACTCCGTTTAATTATTTTAACATTTTCTTTAACTCATCCAATGCTGAGAACACGCCTGGCGTGTCCATGTGAACCTCTGCTTCATGCTCAAAACACGCGCGGCGTGTCCATGCCTAAATATTGTTAGTGTATTATATCAGCATACGAAATTCGTTCATTACTTCGGATGCCGCCGCATTCGGGCGTTCTCAAAAATCTTGTGTTCTATTCAATATTGAATAAAAAAAATAATAAACAATATAAATAAGATTTAGTTAACGTATGAAAACAAATGACGCAACATTATAATTGTATTTTAAAGTGTTTTCTTATTTTTTTTAATACCTACCTGTGTTGTTTTTCTAATTATTTTAAAAGTTTTATTTAATTCTTTTTTTTAAATATTAATATATATTTTTAATATTATTTTAGTGTGAAGATATTGCTTAATGCGTATTGTTTATATATTTTTTTATTAAATTGTTTCATTTGTGTACGAATATAATTAATTTTTAATTTATACCTGTATCCATTATTAATAAGTCAATATAAATACATTAGGTAGACGCAGTAAATTATAAAATAAAAATTGAAGTCAGAGTCAAGAGTTGGAGTCGGAGTAGGTGTCGGAGTATAAAATAAAGCCGGAGTCGGGGTCGGAGTCGGTAAATTTTCATCCGACTCCACAGCCCTGGTTCTTACTCATTAATCGATATTAAAATCTAGAACGTCTCTTAGATTTTTGGAGTATCAATATACTCGTACTACACTCACAATCGTATTGTGGAATACTAATATGTTTTTTCTCTACCAATATTCCCAACAAAGAATCCATTGTTACCTAACATCGAGTGAAGATATTTCTTCAAGTGACAACATAGGGAATCGCTGTATTATTCAAAAGTAATATGTATCTATAAAGAAGAAATGTGTATAAAAAATATACGCTTTTACGCAACGTTGAGTTTGTGGTTAGGTAGATAAATTATGTTCCTCTTTTCACAATAGTAA
Source organism: Odontocerum albicorne (assembly GCA_949825065.1). Classification (NCBI taxonomy): domain Eukaryota; kingdom Metazoa; phylum Arthropoda; class Insecta; order Trichoptera; family Odontoceridae; genus Odontocerum; species Odontocerum albicorne. Next base: position 42,684,330 of record OX463849.1, read on the forward strand.
AACCGTGACTCAACAAAGTCACAAGTGAAGTAAATAAATTAAGTTTTAAAATTCAATTTCAGTTTTGTACGTCCGCTCTTCGTGTTGGTTTTATTTATTGCGACGGATACTATAACTAATTTTGAATTTCATGCAGCAGTTTCTTTGGTTTTTGGTGTGAGAAAATGATTTTTTTTTTACATAAGAACTTTGTCGTCTTGAAAAGAATTCACACTATTTTATGAGCGATATTTATAAATGAATAATTACGATTTTATATTTATTTGGCGATACATATATATTTGATGATACGTACCATATAGATACGACGATGCATATAGATTTGACGATACATACAGATACGATGATACATACAGATTTGACGATACATATATATTTGATGATACATATCATATAGATACGACGATGCATATAGATTTGATGATACATTTATGGTATATTTGATGATACATACAGATACAACGATACATACAGATACAACGATACATACAGATTTGACGATACATATACATTTGATTATATATATAGATACAACGATACATACAGAATAGACGATACGCATTATATCATATATTTGACGATATACCATAAACACATATAGATTTGACGATTCATATATTGGTTTGGTTGTTTATTCATATTGTTTTACAATTATTTGATATTTCAATGCACAAGGTTCATTTTGCAGATTTATTGCCACGTGGTAATCTGTTCCAACCGACCAATTGTTAAATGTTTCAAGGCACATTGAAGGGTTGAACATATCATTTCTGATTTAAACAGTGTGTCGAAACAATGCGTCCAACATTCAGTTAACAATACAGAAATTTATTATGGCGAAAAATATTTTCGCATGGAAATCTGGATTTAACAACGCTATAGCGTGCGAACAATACATAAGCATATATTTTTTCTAGTAAAAGTATCGTTTTTGAAATGCGATACTATAAAAGATAATTTCGTTAGTATTTTACAAATGATGTTAGTTTTATGTTATTATAATCTGATTAAGGAATGGGCGTTATCGACATGAAGTTTGCTTCTTTTCTTATTATGTTCGCCTTTATAACTATTAAAATTTGGTGTTCGTTTAGTAATTTTATGTCGTCTTTTCCATTATTATTTTCAAACATTTTATTGTATGACACTTTTTTGTATACAGTACAAACTAGTGAGTTTATTGTCTTGTGGTAATCTCTTCCGTTTAACCAAGAGGATGTTAATGTCTTAAGTGAAAATCGGTGCGGATTCTTTTTTTAATATAAATCGAATCCATAACTGTCGGGTTGAAAAAAAGGCTAGGACGCCTGGGTCACGGAGGTCATGGGATGCCATTCTTTTTCAAAATATAATAGCTTTGTCCCGTTACATACTCTGTTGAAGATCCTGCTATTAAGTAAAGGGAATAACGTTTTTTTAAGATTCTTTTTTCCCATCTTTCTATATAGAAACAAACAATTAATATAGAAACAAAAAAGAGGTTTATTTATTTTTTATAGGAAATTTTTCTTTCTTATATGCAAAACTTTCGACTGAATTTAAATTTTTTAAGTGTTTTTTATTCATGTGGCACACCTGAATATATTAGAATTCGTGATGCGGACACGTCGAAGATAGTGGCAGGGAGTCTATTGTCTTTGTCCACAATTTGACCTTTGGGAAGAGCCGTAATGCGTTGGGCTAACCAAGTGAAAAACGCAACAGGACTACTCTTAACAACTGCTCTTCGGACTAAAGAGTTCAGGGATGTGGGGAGAGGAGTCGTCAATGGTTATCATGAGAGTCACGATCCTCAGTTATGAAATGCATGGCAGGATACGTTTTGTTTGTGCCTTTTTTATATTTATAATCAGGAATTCTTTAACCCTATGGGACCGTATCTAACTCTTCTAAGATGAAAGTTCAAATCAGTATTTTAGTACCAGCGACGTATGGGAGTATAACGTGGACGTGGAAAAGACTGATAGAAGCCGAATAAATGCTGTAGAAATGCGTGCATTAAAAATAATATGCGAAGTGACAATGTATGACAGAAAACGAATAGGAGATTCAGAATGAATGTGAATTTAAAGCTGATGTGAGTAAGATGAAGAATAGCACTCTGAAATAATTTGAGCATGTATAACGAATGAATGAATCAAGACTAACATAAATATATAGTTCAAATGTGAGTAGAAGGAGAAGGAGGTAGAGGAAGACCAAGACAAGTATGATTGGATCAAGTGAATAATATTTTCAAGGAAGGAAACATATGAAGTCAGAGGAATCGTATGAGTTGTGTGGGAAGATGTATGAATGTAGAAGAGGCCAAAAATATGTGTCGAGATAGGAAAGTCTAGCCGATTGTGCTATCTACCTACCTCGACAGGGAAATATTGTGATGGTATGTTTTGTATTTTTACATCTCTATAACATCCAACAATTGCTACTTGTTTTTTTTTCTTTCGAAAAAATTCTTACAAGAAATGTTGAATTAAAATTTGTATTGTCATACAAACAACCTGTTCCTGCGTTGTTATAATATTTCCCATTATTTGAGGAAATCCCAGCTGGCCTTTTGAATGCTAATAAGACCAAATCACCAGTGGACGAGAAGTTCACTCCAATCTATGAATATTGAACATTTGATAGAGACAACGGGGACATTTCCAGGACCGCTTTCTCCTGGAAGAGTATCGAACTGTCCCGTGGGGCTTACTGAGACATGGCAATTTTCTTCGTTCTATGGCTACATTTGGAGAAATCTCAACATAGTCGTTTACATTGCAGGCATTTAAGTTTATCACGGTACTCAGTTCATTTTAAAGATTACTTTATTTTATGTTACGCTCAATTCAAAGAACATTCGTAAAATAAGTCAAATTAGACATTTACATACTAGTTCATACTTACTCTCACACTGTTTCCTTGCTGCGATAGGCAGATAAAACAGATAACCAGAATTTCCTATTTCGATACACGTACACTTTCTCATACAGCTCCTTCAATTTCAATTACTTCTCTCATTTTCTTGTTTCAAAATACCATTCAGTGATCCAACCATACTTTTTTGGTCTTCCTCTTTTACGCCTTTCACTCACATTTACATTGTATATTTGTTTAAATGGGCTTTCTTCATTCACGTTCCACGTGTCCAAACCATTTCAGATTGCGCTTCTTCATCTTACTGAACAAGTCAGCTTTAAGTTGACACTTATTCATAATAACTTCATAATAACTGTCGGGGTAGGCAGATAAACCAGAGTGCCAGACTCCTATCTAGACACGAATCCTTCATGTATTCTGTCATAGATTATCAACCCGTGTAATATTTTAAGTACGCGCATTTCTACAGCATTTATTTGGCTCTTTTCAGAATTTTTCCACTTCCACATTTCACTCCCATACATTAAAGTTTATACATTCAACATTAACGAATGATTTATTCAAAAGAAGCGTGCTGACTCAAAATATAGAACTTAAGTAAATTACATGTTCTTTTTTGTACGGAAATTAAAGTTATGAAGCAATAAATAAATGTTCTGATATTGAGTTTAAAAAACAACTTTAATAATGATTTATTATTATAATTTTCTTCATAGTTTCATGGTTAAGTCTTATTATCATTTTATTCTATTAAGGTAAGACATGAAAAATGAGCATTTGTAAAATAGGTAGAACTGTTGACATTAGGGTGATCAAAGTTGAAACCTCTTATTTGACCACATATTTTTTCTTTATTTTGTTTTTATTTAAAAAAAATGTATTTCGCAATAACAAATATTACATAATAATGTTACGGTATTGTGAAATGTATTACAGGAAAACATCAATACAGTCCTTATACACTAGGAAATCATAATAAATACAGAGGACCTTTAATATATAATGTAAGAAGAAAAATACGGGAATAAAGCAGAAAATAATGCTGGGTTGACAATTCTCCATGTTATTTGAATCTCGCACCATACTCGAGAAAAATGATTGGTTTTCTTTGTCTCTCCATTACCGTAGATTTCGAGTCTTAATAAAAAAATCAGGTTGTTTTTTTAGTTAGAGACATCTAGCGTTATCTAAAATAAAATTAATATCAACCTTCTAAATGCAAAAATAAATCCTAGTGTATCTTTTTGAACTTCTTTCCAATCGATTTTAATAAGTATTTTAAACAGATTACATTACAATTATAATATGATTTGTATGTGGATGCACCCCAGTTCGAAATCTGTTTGGAACCGAACCTTGATCACCACAGTACTTATCAAGGATGTCACCGACCAGATCACTCCCGATACCGACACCACCATCGGCAGACAGTCTTCCTCCATAGATAACCGCGTATTTCCCATAATTAACATATATGTATTAATATTTTTATAAAAAGTCACACACGTATCCCTACATACCTATAAATACAATATTTAATATTTTATTTTATTCACCATCATCTCGCCTTCATTATTTTTCACTCACACCCATTCAATATATTACCGTGTGTGACAACGCACATCTACAAATCTATGTATATTTGTATGTAACATTATTTATATATCATCACGATTATATAAGTATTTAACGTTTTTATTATTTCTCATAATCATTCATTAAAATACATTTCTCATAAACTTATCCTTTCCCGTTTCCTCAAAAGAACCAAAAATCTCAACCTAAATAACATAACAGTCAGAAAATTATCCGAGGAAGGAGTATGGCGTCCTACCATTGGACCGAGACTCCGAATAAGTTATTCACCACTTGATCAGATCACTGTCTCTTACAAATGCAAGCACCGTCACTGTCTCTTACAAACGTATCACTGTCTCATACAAACGTATCACTGTTACAAATGCAAGCCAGCGAACTTTGGTCTAGGAACGGGAAGTTCAGATGATCATTTGAAAACCGGTTTTTAATAATCCAGGTGCGGACCTGGCGGTGTCCCATCCTAACGTGTGGCTGTAGGGTCCAGACAAAAGGGAATGTGAGAAAACTAATCTGTACATAGGTAGCTACATCGATTCTCTCTTGATTATATTGTTTCTGTTGAACTAGGAGTGCGGCGTCGTGTCTCCCACAATTTATTCATACCGTCCCGGGTTATTCAGCAATAGGGAGCCTTTGTTCTAACTTTATGTTGTAAGCATAATTTAAATTTATCATCAGACTCGTCCGGAAATATTTTGGCACGCAAAATAACTGTGATGAGGAGTGGAGGGAGGGGGAGAATGTAAATATTTGGATCTAATTTCATTGCAATTGTCCGTTTGTCCTTAACATTTTAACAGTATTACGAAATTCTTTACTTAGAAAGCGGTTTTAAAGCAAGATTAATTGTAAACATTTTAGTTACAAATATTCATTTCGTATTAAGATCAGCTTTTAATTTTTCATGTTTAGATAAACGTATTCGTAAATTAGATATTTCGTATTAGAATTAGATTCGAAGTTTTTCTTGCTCTTAACAGTAGTGGCTGCTAAAGTTAAACCGGATTCATATTAATTCCATTAAAGATCATAAAACGAACCTGGACTACTTATATTTTTCCGTAGAGGGCTATGATATTGTTTGGGCGCGTGGGACGAAGAAAGTCTAACAAAACAAATGTTCTGTGCAAATGTGAGTGGAAGGTAGAGGTTCGAACCCCGTGCTACTTCCCTCGAACGATACAGGATTTTTTTCCGTTTAGGATTCGGGGATATAAGGATATCTATGAATTTGATCGTATCTATTCTTTAAAAATCGAAACAAAAAGTAAGCCGGTTTGCTCCGATCGTCTCATTTTAGGTGTACCATCGGATCCAGTACACTGATGTGGCCTTGAATTTGCTGGTGTATAACAGATCACTTAAATAGAAGAAAAATATATGAAAGAAACGAAAGCTCCATGGCACAACTTCGTTTTCCAACGTTGGAATAGCGAGGGAATCCTCGACTACGAGGCTCAGGAGCGACGACGACGAAAGGTAGAGGAAGGTATGTTTGGAGCAAGTGAATTATATTTTGAAAGAAGGGCAAGTAATAGAAATCGTAGGAACTGTGCGAAAAGGTGTATGTATGGATGTGGAAGAAGCGAAATAAGTGTGTCGTGATAGGAAAGTCTGGTGCTCTATCATCTGCGTAACTCAGCAGGGAAGTGGCGTAATGGTATGTATGCACTTATATTTTTATTATTATAATTAAGTTAACCGATATAGCAGTATTTCCGGATGTCTTAAATCTCATTTCTATAGTTATAAAAAATGTCAGATTTTATATATCGTAGATTTTATTCTCATATTTAATATTTCCGACATTTATACTCCAACAAATGGATCTGAAATTCACACTCATATCAGATAACTTGAATGTTTTGTATGATCTTTCATCAAGAAGTCATCTAGTATTTAAAAGTACGGGTATGTTGGGAAACAATAGTGTTCAGACGAGCTGTAATATATTTAAACCCTCAAAAGTTAGGCCTGACTTGTGATTTGTCAATTTCTAGTAAAGAAAACAGTATGATTACTATGATGTGCATCCGGATGACGCATTTCCGAACTGTGATTTTGATTCCTTCGTTGTCAATCTGTTTATCCGCATGGAAATTACTCCCGCGCACGGGGTCGCCCATTGTTGTCCCGTAAACCAGTCCGGCAGCCGTATTCCGGAATTATTATGGGGCTGGACTAACAACAATCACCGGTGTATTGTCCTGCTGCGCGGCTGTTGAGGCTCTCTTGCCTGCAGCGGCGAGAGCGACGTTCAACGGTTTGTTTTCCAGTATGTGTCATAATATTATGACTACTTCCTGATTTAAAACCTCTCGTAGATTGTTTTTCCTTCCCTGTAATAACGAACTTCATGAACTAATTTCATTAATTTAATTTTACGTTTTTCTGTAAAATCTTTAGTCTTGATGTAACTTTTGTTGTTTTTGATTTCGACTCTTCTTGAGGAGGAGGAGGAGTTGTCCACTTTTGTTGTCATTCTATTAATTTTCCGGAATCTGATGAATACATTTTCCATGTCAATTATATTTTTGTCACCAAAATGTGCAAACTTGCCGAAGAATCTGCGCTTTTTTTTATGTATTACAATAAAATTGTAAAAACTATGAGTTGTACCTACACATATTGAAGTTCTTCTCTGTATTTTATATAGTTGACAAAGGTCGAAGAAACCGAAACGTTCGTCGTGAGGCGTAAAATAAATTCGGTAGATCTATTATCAGTCTTTTTTTTTTATTAATGATTTTTCAAGTATAATTTTCTCGCATTTAAAGCTTTTTTTGAAGTGTCTTTAAAATTTGACACTCGTGTTAACTTTTCCACAGATTGAAACGAAGGAAAATCAATTTCTTTATAAAATATCGGTTTTAGTTTTATTTTTAGATAATGTTTCGTTGAAGTGTTACCATTTCATTCCATAAATATTTTTAAACTCTAAATACAATCAGTATCACTCTTCATTCACATCGGTTAAAGAAAACGTTATTTCATAGGATTATAATATTATTTATCTTTGATTTCTATTCACATGAAATTTCGTTATAGAATAAACCAAAAAAGAGATTGTCAAAATAATGTTACAGAAAATTTTCTCTTTAATTTCTAAACCTTTTTTCGCAGAGCTTTATTAACTTCCAGCTGGTTTCTTTGAAGGGCATTCGCTTGACAACCTTAAAGGTATTATTGTTATAATAAGCAGGCACATACGTACGTGCTGATCGCGCCATATTGACATGTATTGCCAAACCGCTGTATACGAAACTAGACAGGCGTAAACCTCTATACACTTCGGGCAAAAAAGTTTATACATTTAGTTAGAAATACGATGCGATATTGTGGTTGGAGTGGAGCTGAGTAATGTAATATGATACAAAAAATAATATAATGTATTTACCTACATTGTTGTATATACGAGTTCATCAGGTTAGGTATATTTTCTTGGAGAAGAAAGGAGGAATTCTGAAATGAATGCGTAATGGAATTGAATGTTGTTAATAAAATCAGAAAAATAATTTAAGATAATTGGAATGATCGACGATGGAATGGAATAAACGACGAATTTGGATGGAATAACGACGAAAGAATCATAACTGATATATGTACGACGTGTAGTGTGCACGTGGTCAAGTTAGACCAAGGTAAATGTGGATGGACACGAATGAAGAAATAAACATGCATACACACATACTCGTACATGCGATATTTCTTTGTTGGGGTATTCTTAGATGACAGCACGCCAGACTCCTATCTAAATACACATCTTTCACCTCTTCTTCATCCATTATCTTCTTATCCAACTCCTAAGATTTCTGACTTTCTACTTACTTTTTTCAAAATATCATTCACTCGATCTGATCATTCTTTTTTTCGTCTTCCTCTCTAACGCCTACCATTCATATTCGCACTATATGTTTGTTTTGTTAGAAACTTGTTTCCCATTAAACGTGTGCGTGTTTCTTATATATATTATACATTGCGGTATTATGCCACTCGAACATATATGTACGTATACTTGGTGGCACAAATCATCCTACTTTGGGTAGATTGCCTATTTAAAAAAATGAAATGCCAATGTGCCTTTTATTTTATTGTTGGTACTGATGATGCAAAATAAAGACGATATTTATTTGTTGTCATTTTAATTCTGTTTACAATCATACGACATCGTTAAACTTCACACAGGAGCTTAATACGATTATGTTCATCTTCAATTCTGTTTACAATTATACGACATCGTTAAACTTCACACAGGAACTTCATACGATTATGATCATCTTTAATTCTGTTTACAATCATACGACATCGTTAAACTTCACACAGGAACTTAATACGATTATGTTCATCTTTAATTCTGTTTACAATCATACGACATCGTTAAACTTCACACAGGAACTTAATACGATCATGTTCATTTTTAATTCTGTTTACAATCATACGACATCGTTAAACTTCACACAGGAACTTAATACGATTATGTTCATCTTTAATTCTGTTTACAATCATACGACATCGTTAAACTTCACACAGGAACTTAAAACGATTATGTTCATCTTTAATTCTGTTTACAATCATACGACATCGTTAAACTTCACACAGGAACTTAACACGATTATGATCATCTTTAATTCTATTTACAATCATACGACATCGTTAAACTTCACACAGGAACTTAATACGATTATGTTCATCTTTAATTCTGTTTACAATAATCATACGACATCGTTAAACTTCACACATGAACTTAATACGATTATGATCATCTTGAATTTATATTTAAACAAATATTATTAGTATAATTAAAACTTGAATTGAAGTTTGAATTATTTTCGTCTGACTGCTTTTAGAAATGACTTTTTTCCTTCTTTTATCGATAGAAAGTTCTCCACTCTTCAGTTGATTAAGTAATTCAATAATTATTTGAGAAGCACTCAGTGTTATCGATTGAAATATGACTTGATTGCCAATTTTATCAAGGGTCAATGAAATTGTCAGAATTGATTAATTTTTTTTAATCAAAATATGTCTATGTCAATTTGATGAAGTATTTTGTTTATTCTGAATAACTGTTTAGTTCGGTATTCATTTGCTGTCGTAAATTTTATTAATAATTGAAGTTATACTTTCTTATATATTTTTTTTTATCCACTTTGCACGGATTTCTCCTGTTACACAAAGAGGGTCTGCTTCTAGCGTTAGCTTATTCGTTAGGAATAATATCAGCCAGGATTCTTCTCACACTGCTAGACGGTACCGAGAATATATCAACAGAGTCATTCAGTTGGTTCAATATCTCTATACCGCGCGTGACTGAGTGTAAATATCATGAATAGAATAGTCTATATGGTATAAATATCAAGAATAGACAGTTGATTAAAAAACTACACACATTTTTTATTTTCTTACTTTCTTCATAATAAACTTAAACTAACCGTTAATAAATGAATGGTTGAATCAAAATAGGCACTAAGTACCAAAAAACTAAGTATGCAGTTTCATTCTACATGACATGTAGAACGAAACTGTCTACTTTGTTTTTTTTGGTACTTAGTGCCTATTTTACTTCAACCATTCAAATATAAACTTAATATTTCCTAAAATTACGAATTGATCTCTGTCAAAACGATGAAATCCCGTATGGTGATATATTTTAATGAAGTATCACAATTATTCTATTAAAATAAGCCATTCATTATAAAGTTATTTTCTGTTCGATATCTATTTATTTACATTACTTTGGTATTCATTCTTGGCCGTTAATTAATATGTTATCTCAAACACAAATAAATATAAGGTCGTTTTTGATTTAACAAATTATAATTAACAAAATTTCATATTTACGTATTTGTTTTTTTATATAAAAGTAAGAAACTTGCAATATTTGAAGGTTTCCACTTTTAAAGTAGATAAAAGTCAGTGTCAGCGTGTCCTGTTTAAATGGTTTGCTGAGAAAAAGCCTCTGAACATATGAATATGTAAATATTCAATGTGTGCTGTCGAAACAAAATGAAAGAAGATTAGTGGATGCGCTTGTTTTTTTAATAAGTAAATAATATTGTTTTAACCCAGATGGTTTTAGTATAATAATTTTTCAGAAAGCTTTTATAATGATGTTGAGTAAAAATAAAACGATGAAATTAAAAAAAAACATTGCTCATATTTTTCAAGGCCATTGATTTTTAATGAGTCGTTTTTTTTGTTTTAACCCTTTCGTGGCTGGTGGGAATACGTTTTCCCATTTTCGAAATTGCTCTAAAAAGATCATTAGGAATTACGTTTCCCAAATGTATTCACTCCTGCCATCTAGCGTCATTATTGGGTATTACGATATAAAATTTACCTACTTTATCGGTTGATCTTGTAACTGGCAGTTGAATTCTAAATAACACGTGTTGTTTTGTTTGGAGTGTCGTGCGTCAGATACGTTGATTTTGTGACAAAACTTGAAAATTTTCAAGTAAATAAAGATTTTAACGATTGATTTGAGTTCTATAGACATTTTTTTCACTGTATGATATATACATAGCTGGTGATTTGATCTGAATTTCAAGGTAAGTCATATTTCATAAGTGGGAAGCGGTCTTCCCACGAAGCTATATAAAGGTTATGTTTCAAAATAGGTGATGAATGTTTTTTCTTGTAGATTGTTAATTAATATACTTTGAATAACCCCAACCACATGGAAAAAGCGATGGAGTTTTTATTTTCACTTCCCGATGTTGAAGAAATGTCAGACATAGAAATTGACGATGGTGCACAAGAGGAATTGGATGCACTTGATAACGTGACAATTTCGCAACCGGATATATCGATGAATCTAGAAGAGGATTAATTATAATGTTCATTTTAATGTTTTTTTACTTAAAATAAATTATATTCTTAAAAAAAAAAAAAGTTTTTCTTTCTTATGCACACTGATTATTCTACCAAGTATCAGTGGGAAGTATAGATCCCATTAGTTTTTTTATAAGTTCCGATCGATTTAAAAAAAAAATCCATATTTCTTTATAAATATTAATGACTAACAAATGCGAAAAAAAAATCTAAAGAAAAATAAAATTTGAACACGAAAGGGTTAAATTATAAACATTATATTTTTATCATGTCTTCGAAGAAATTTGAATCAAATCGTTTTTAACTTATATAATTGTTTAAAAAAAAAGGTTCCTGTCTGGTTTTAACACAAGGCTTGTTCAAACTATCTTTTTTGTTGGTTGGAAACTCGCTTAGTTATACGATGATGCTGTAATACAGTTCTTTCTCATACTCATACTTCAGGAAACGATCAGCATTAAAGAGAACTTAAATATTTATGTTAAAATGTATTTTAAAACTGCTGCCCTTAGTTTTGATGTCTGTAAAAACAACCTTAGTTTTGATGTCTGTAATAATCAATAATAATTTTACACACAAAAATCAAAACCGTTTTGTAATTTGGAATCATAAATATAATATAATATTTTTTTTCTAAGCTATATATACGTTTGTTAGTAAAATACGAGTATTTAATAACTGTGGAAATATTGCTAATGTTCAGTCTAAAAAAATACATAGCATACATACATATCATCACGTCCAACCTTAGTTTTGATGTCTGTAATAATCAATAATAATTTTATACCAAAAATCAAAACCGTTTTTTAATTTGGAATCATAAATATAATTTTTTTTTCTAAGCTGTATATGTTTGTTAGTAAAATATTTTAATAACTGTGGAAATATTGCTAATGTTCAGTCTTAAAAAGGCATAGCATACATACATATCATCACGTCATTTCCCTGCCAAGGTAGGCAGAGTGAACAGAGCTCCTCCTCCTCCTATTACACATATATACACCTTTTCATACAACTTCTTTAATTTCTCTGAATTTTTATGTTTCCTTTCAAAATATAATTCACTTGATCCAACCATACTTTCCTTGATATTCCATTACCACTCACATTTGCAAAAATACAGTATTAAATATTTCTGCAGTTGGAATACAAACACTTGGCTTTTATGTACGTAAAGCTGCGCGTACCAACGAAAATGTTATAAAATTAATGTTTTTATCTCAATTTTACTGTAAAAAATTTTATATAGTTTTTTTCTTAACTATTTTTCATATTTAAAACAAAAATAAATATTCTAACTTTTCTTTTGTTTAATATTTTTTTACTGTAGTTGATCAGTATATTTATCTTTTGTATTTTTTGTTTCATGTGTATAATGTTTTCGTTTATTTATTTACATAACATTATAACGATAGAATGAATACAGACCTCCCACTAACTCCAGGATTATCATCACCACTTGTTTTACAGCCTTTTGATATTAAGAAAAATATATTTAAAAAAATTACGCCACAATACGAGTACATCAATGAAATCTGGAAGCCATAACTTTGCTTGTTAACTACCGTTTAGGAATAATAAATTTGACTCGAACGAGATAATATCGGTTATAAAATTAGACCTGCAAAAGCCAGAAAGCCTATATTATAGGAAATGTCTGAAGGTGGACGACATACCCCGTCCCTTTTCACACGATTTCTGTGTGTGAAGCAAAGCGCCCACGAATCCAGTTGATTTGAATAAAACAAGACCGCGTCGTTATGTTTTACGAGTATATGGCAATAACATTATTCAAATGCATCCAAATTGGTATATTGTTTGTGTTAATAGAATACATTCACATTTTTATTCATGCTTCATGAATTTTCTCATTTTTTTAAGTCCTTATCTTTAAGTCGTTCATAGTATATTATATTTGTATTGCCATCGTTGTTTAAAATTTGATCGATTTCGACTTATATTGGAATTATTATGATTTGATGATATCTTGAGTGTTGACTTTTCATGGTTGATGACACTGTATTTATTATCGTATACGATATACATTTACATCAGTCTATCCAGTATTATATGAGAGATTTGCTATAAAATGTTTAGGCATTCCACGTATTTATTTTTGTATGTTGGCAATATATACTTTTTACTATTAATATTTTAGTTCCATACAACATAAATATATCATTTTGATTTATTATTTTTTAATAGAAAGCAAAATATATTGATCGAACAGGCCAAGTCAGTAAAGTTTTAAAAAGTAAAACTTTATTCTCACTTCCACTATATTGATTGGATCTCACCCATATACAAAGATTTTAAGCGGAGTTACTGTAAGAAACAGTTCTTTCGGAGATAATCTAAAACCATGTTTTATACGTACTTTGGTTTATATGACGTCTGCCGTCAATATGCATGTTATTATGATTTTACGCGAAGTTACTGTAACAGACAGTTCTTTCTGAGATTATATAAAACCATGTTTAATACGTAATTTGGTTTAAATCACGTCTGTCGTCATTGGGAAAACGAAAATTAGAAATGTATTTTTTTTCTGAGATATAGGCAATGATGTAGAATGTCATGCATATAGTCTTCATCAATGTACGAGGGTGGTCCGATAAGTACTAAGCCTACAAAAGAATAACAAACATTTTGGAAAAGTGGGGATTTATTTCTCAACATAAACTCCTTTGAGTTCGATACACTTGACCCAGCGATGCTCCAACTTCTTTAACCCGTTTGAAAAATACGTTTTCTGGAGGTCTGCAAAGTAGGCCTCCGTGGCGGCGATAACCTCCTCATTCGACTCAAATTTCTGCCCGGCGAGTGACTTTTCAAATTTGGAAACAAAAAGAAGTCGCACGGGGCCAAATCCGGAGAATACGGTGGATGGGGCAGCAGTTCGTAGCCTAATTCTACCAATTTGGCCGTGGCGACGACGGAGGTGTGAGCCGGTGCGTTGTCATGATGAAAGAGCACTTTTTTCTTCGCCAAATGGGGCCGTTTTTTCTGCAATTCGGCGTCGAATCGGCCCAATAATTCGGCAAAGTAGAGCCTTGTGACCGTTTTGCCCTTCTCCAGGAAGTCGATGTAGATCACACCTTTTGAATCCCAGAAAACGGTGGCCATCACCTTTCCGGCCGATAGGACAGTCTTCGCCTTCTTCGGAGCACGTTCGCCGGGTGAAGTCCACTGTTTCGACTATTCCTTGGTCTCGAGTGTGTATCAGTGTATCCATGTTTCGTCGACGGTCACGAAACGACGCAGAAACTCCTTCGGATTGCGCTTAAACATCGTCAAACACTGCTCTGAAGTGGTCTCACGGTTGCGCTTGTTGTCCGGAGTGAGCAAACGCGGCACCCATCGCGCCGACAGCTTTCTCATGCCCAATACTTCATGCAGGATATGACCCACGCGATCTTTTGAGATGCCTACTGTCTCAGCTATCTCGCGCACCTTCAATCGGCGGTCTGCCAATACGAGATCGTGGATTTTTGTCAGGTCCTCCGTGGTAGCTGTTTTCGGGGCACCTGGGCGTGGCTCATCAAAAACCGACGTGCGACCACGTTGAAACTCGTTAAACCAATTTTTTACGGTCGCCATCGAAGGAGAAGAGTCACCGTATACAGCATCCAAGCGCTCTTTGATTTCGCTGCGCGATTTTCCTTTCAAAAACAAGAATCGAATCACCGACCGATATTGCTCTTTTTCCATTTTTCTCAAATCCGCGGACACGCTCGCTTCCACACGCGGTCAAAACAAAACTACGCATCCGATTCGGCTGAAATTTTGACAGTAGCTGTCAACGAGAATGTACTACGCGATAAAAAAATTGCTAAGGTGAGGCTAAGTACTTATCGGACCGCCCTCGTATTAATATTTATTTCGATTTCATTCTATAATATTACGTACACTATTTAAAATAGCTGTTTTTCCGTATCATAGACATACAAAACATACGTATCAACACTAATAAAAGCAATAATTAAATAGTAACCATTTGTTTAAAAACAAAATCCTTCTTCATAGCTTGCACATCGCGGTCCTCTGCTATCTCTGGTACTTAGTGCATCATTTGTCTCTTTGCTGGGTCATGTTAAATGCAGGATTTAAAGAGGATGCTGTTACCACGGTTATTTAGTCGTCCATTCTGTAACAGACCTTCTTCTGCTCTTTTCCCCCTCAACTATCCCCATTATCACCAGCTTCACGAGACTTTCGTTCTTATTTCTGGCAACATGTCCAAAGTATGGTAGGATCCTTTCCTTTCCTTTCGAACGAGTTTATTATTTTAACTTATATAAAACTAGAAGTAGAAAACATCATGAAGCACTTAAATATGATTAATTTAATGTTATATACTACATATACGAGTAATATAAGAAAATAACAATTATGAAGGTAATATTTTATGTTGCCTAAAATGTTGCGACCCCGCGTCATCGCTTGGCATTGGAAAGATTAATAATGAAGTATATTTTTTAATTGCTCGCTGTGTAATGAACACAATTTCCAACGATTAATCAATTTTACTTTACGGGAGTAGGGCGGAAGCGGAAGTGAGAATTGGATTAATATATTCAAAGCTGAAATCACACCCAGCAAGTTATTGGAGTTCCAGGGTTATCAGTCACACAGGTGGGCTGACTTTTGGTAAGCTAGTCTTATGGTCAAGTTTTGATTTTGGTTGATTTTAGGTCTATTTTTTGTGCACTGTTGGTCACTTGAATACGTGACCAACAGTGCGACGAAAAAGTAGGATGCCCTCCGTGGCTTAGTCGGTAAGACGTTTCAAATCCAAAAATTTGAGTCTGATTTATTTAACACTTTTGTAGTTGGTTGAAAGAGATTGCCACATGGAAATCAACCGCCAGGTTGTACTGTATACGACAAAAGTGTAATACAATAATAAAATATGTTCAAAGTCTCCCGCGAGGGCATCTATCTGTTCCCTGCTTTTAAAGTTATTTGATTCAGATTTTTGGGTACCATGTTATCGTTGTGTAAAGAGTAAAATATAACTCATTTACATATAAATTTGAAAGTGTCTTAAAAAAATATATGTTTTTTTCTTCTTTGGTACACTCCACAACCTTTTAGTGAGGTATTTGTGACATATTGAAAATATTGTAAATAGTTTTCATTATAATTTTTTTACCCTTCATCTATTGTATCTACATTTTTATATAGTTTCATAAATAGTAAACTGTCTCGTATTGAAAGTATTCTTTTGATGGTTATACAATGTCGTGTATTAAAATTTCTATAATTAAATATAAAAATAAAACGGTTTGCTACATGTTTTGCATTTGAACTTCATAAAACTTGTGGTTACTGTAATTTGATCGTCAAATATGATGATAAAAGAGAATATCGTGAAATTATGTGTAATACTCGCAAATATGATGATAAAAGAAAATGTCGTGAAATTATGTATAATACTCGCAAATATGATGATAAACGAGAATGTCGTGAAATTATGTGTAATACTCGCAAATATGATGATAAAAGAAAATGTCGTGAAATTATGTATAATACTCGCAAATATGATGATAAACGAGAATGTCGTGAAATTATGTGTAATACTCGCAAATATGATGATAACAGAAAATGTCGTGAAATTATGTCTAATACTCGCAAATATGATGATAAAAGAAAGTGTCGTGAAATTATGTGTAATACTCGTAAATATGATCATAAAAGAAAATGTTATGGAGTAAAATTATGTATAATACTCGTAAACCATTATTATCGAGTGTCTTTGCTACATATTTTTAGTTCTTCAAAGTAAAAAAAAAATAGTTTGTTTTCTATCACCACCGTGGCCTGGTAGACGCATGCCTTCCGACCCTGGAGCTGTCGGTTGGATTCCAGTTTGAACCCAGATTTTCAAATGGGGTTTTATGTGTGGTTTACAATTAATACCTCTGTGAGTCCTTCCTAGTTTGTTGGAAGAGATTGCCACAAGGAAATAAGTCCGCCTGGTTGTAATGTAAATAACGAGAGTGTTATAGGAACAGCTGCAGAGAGAGATATGAGGATACAACTTTGAAATATTGACCTCGAAATAAATAAATAAATTACAAAAAAACAGCTTCATTCTTTGTATTAAGACGAAATAATTTTTTTATGTGTATCATAAATTATCTAAGATTTTATAATATAAAATAAAAAAAATTGTTTATTTTTTTTAATACAATTAACAAATTAAAAATTTAAAGTACATAAACATTGATTAGGGGTCCTTAACAATTTATCTAGATGCAAAGGGGTCCCCAAGTGGAAACGTTTGGGGACTGTCGTGCTAGATGATACCGAGAATATATCCATAGCGTCACTCAGTTAGTTCAATACCTCTCTACCACACGAGACTGAATGCTTAGCCATGATATTCGTTCGGTAATTTGGTATGTTGAACGGAGTCTGATTTTATTTACCGGGGATATATAAACTTAGTGCTTCTAGTATCTTATCTTCTAGTTTCGAGGCTTTTATAAATGCACACCGTCAGTAGTTCGAATTATTAAGCTACTAATACATGGTCCTCTTTTTAACAGGAGTTTTCATTCGGTATGTTTGAATACTTTATTATGTACGAGGAGCATTAAAGTTAGTGTAAAACTCGCATGTTTATGGAGTAATTCAATTTAGTGTAATATGTTTATGGAGTTATGAAGTGTGGGTTTTGGCAATCAAAGGAAATTTTTAAAAAAGTTGCGTTTATTTGACAATGAAAACAAAATAATTGGAAAGAAGAATTTACAAATTAAAAGACAGGTTACAAGTGGTTTTACTAAGGATTGGTCCACTTACGAATGTGAGGTCAATTCTATAGGCCGAAAGCTGTTACAGCCTTGGACTTGGACCAGAGATGCAACGGTCCAGATGGTGAGCAGCGTGGTGGAATGAAGAAATTTATGTTGGGGGCAGTTCCATTCCCAGGCGTTGGCTCTTGTTGTCATTAGTGTCGCGACGGCGAGCTTTATGATATCGACATCGGCCACTCTATATGCCAGAGAGATTAGTAGGAATTTTAATATCGTGAAGCTGTATTGTAGACAGCGAAGTTCTTCTCTGAAGCAGATCCTCGGCAAAGTGGACGAGAGTTTCTCGAGCCTCTTCAAGCATCGCCTTTCACCCCCGCCTCCGATGTAGGTGGGAACCAAGTCGTTTCGTCTTAACTACCCTCTCCTTGACTGAATTTAAAATAGAATATTCTCTATTCACCACTCAGAACGAAGAGATTTTTTTCTTGGAATCTGCATGCAATTCCGAACGAAACCCAACATTCCTTTATTTTAACATTGGCCCTTTTAGAAACAGTTTTCTGGGTCTAGGGGACAATCCCTTAAATAGATTCTTCGTAAACAAATAAAACCTACCTTATCTGACGGACAAGATTTCGCTAAATAAAACGCGGTCGCTAGATTTTTATAATATGGACGAAAATAAAAACCTCCCGTTTGAGTTATCAAATGCAACCGTGACAAACTTTACAGATAAATATTCTTATTATAACAAAGAATTAACAAAATAATTTCTGCCTTTTTTCGTTATTTTTCAAAGTAAGGCAGCCCTAGCTAAACAGTTGACGTGAAACCCAAAGTACAATCCTAATTTAATTAAATTATATCGTGGCATATGAGTGCCCATGGGATTACACCGCCGACTTTTATTTTCAATATTGTTTTTAGAGCACGCTAAAAAAAAGGTCAACAGCTGTACCATTTTAGCTAAATGGTCTCATTTTATAACGTTAACTTCAAGAAAGATTTCGACTGAAATCTGAAATTTTACGAATCAAGTTTAATTTGTGTTGTAAAATGAATTTTCTGTTTTATGAATATCGGATGTATAAACCGTATCAAATTATATACGACCGACTTTATTTTACTTGTTATCCTTTATTAGGAATTTAATATTCACACAGGATAGTAAATTTTGAAAACTTTTGACAGTTTTCTAAAATCATACCACTAGACGGAAAAACGTTTTTTTTAAGTACTTAAATTTGTAATCTAACTCTGTTTTTAATGCATTGTTTTGCCTTAATATAAATCAGTCGTAAGTAATTATACCATTTAACAATAATATCTTCTTTGAAATAATTTTATATTTTAATAATAGTGCGTATTCTTTTAGTTGTTTTGAATATTTTGTCAGGAAGAATCACTTTTGCGTATTGTTTTAGTTGGTTTAAATATTTTGTCAGAAATAATTACTATGCGTATTCTTTTTAGTTGTTTTTTAATATTTTGTTAGGAATAATAACTTGTGCATATTTATTTTAGTTGGTTTAAATATTTTGTCAGAAATAATCACTGTGTTCATTTTTTTAGATGTTTTTTAATATTTTGTCAGAAATAATCATTTCAGCTGATTTTTTTACTTGTTTGAAATATTTTGTCAGGAATAAAATAAAAATATATAATTTTAAGGATTTATTTGTTTATTTATTTGTATACTAGCCTTGTTTTACTACCCTTGTTATTCAAATTGGTGAGTCTGACATATTAATGAGTGTGGCCGGGAGATAATATTGTCTTTGGTCCCGTTAATCGAGCCTTTGGGCTTAGAACTAACCAATCGAGTAGGTACGTAATCGAACGTGTAGGCTATACTACCTCGCGAGTGGAGAGGCAACAACACTAGTAGCACTTGTAAATATTGTTACCAGACGAAACCTTTTGCTCGACAGGGTCCTTTTTTTTCGGATATCATCGGAAATCGAACCCGAAACCCCCGAATGGAAGTCAATAGTTTTATCAACGTCGTCATTTTAAGGAAATTTTTTATTTCTTTAACAGTTTAAATATTTTTTAATTTTGAACACCGATCGATTTTTTTATGGTTCAGTCAGCTCCATGGTGTGTTCATCATGCTAGCTTATGATGCGAACTTCTCTTGTTCATTTTCCGAGGAATCATGGTTGGAATTTCCTTGTGGAATCTTTTTTATGTACCAGTTTTTATAAGTTGCTTAGCCAACTTATGGAGCGTTCCAGGTGTAACATGCAAAATAACGCTTTATATTAATTAAAATGTGTAAAATTTCAATATCTGAATTGATAGTGTAGACAATCGATCAAAAATTTTAGTTAAGAACCAATGAAGTACACAAATAATTCATTGTTTTCACTGTATCTGTACACCAACAACACTCATTGAATATCTAGCGAATGCGAATATTGTTGATCGAAATCAAACCCAAAACCTCCGGGTGGAATTCGAGCGTCTTACCAACTAGGCCACGGATGTCGTCAATTCATACACTATTGAATGTATTCAGTTTCTTTGCATTATAAGCTTCTAAGCTTGGGTTCGATTCCCATTAAGAAGCCTTAATACGTATTAAGCGCCCTCGAGTTAGGGTAGCTTATTGAATTCTGTTATGTAAGTAATATTTGAAGAAATTATTTCATAATTTTTTTGTGTTTGCTGCGTTACGTTTACGCTTATGTAACAAAATTTTACATAATGAATTGCAATTAGATATTCTGACGTCATCAGTGGTCAAGAAATAATTTACATATATATACCATCGCGCCATGTTCCTTCAGAAAGGGCAAATTTGTCATTTTTATCCATTCACATAACCTTCGTCGTGTCCTCATTTGTACATCTTGTCACACATGGTCTTCTATTTCTCATACTTTCACCATTATCTCAGTTAAAGTTTCTCCAACTCCACTTTCACGCGACATATGGGGGAGGAATTAAAGGTTATAGCAAGTTAAAGAATTCTGCTATGTAGGTTGTATTTTCTCAGATGATGGAAGATTTACAAGGGATATCAAACGACGTATTGCGATAGGAAACAAAGTTAATAGAACACCAAAACATATACACTTATACTCGAACCGCACAGTATCAAAATGTGCTGAGATGATGATAGTTCATAATATTTCCCATATGTACCAGTTTGATGCATGGGAGAGATACGTGGACGAGAGATAAAACTGAAATGAGTCCAATAAAGACTGTACAAATGCATGCACTGATAATAATGACGATGTATGAAAAAATACGGAATTTAGTGATGAATGACTTAAGGCTGATGTATTAAGTAAGACGAAGATCACTCTGAAATGGTTTGATTATGTTGATAGAATGAAGAGAAACTAAGAAAACAAATATACGGTGCAAATATAAGTAGTAGGCGTGATAGAGGAGACCAAAGAAAGCATGGTTGGATCAAGTGAATGGTATTAAATAAGGAAACGTAAAAAGATAGATAAATTGTAGCAATTGTATGAGGAGTGTGGATGTAGAAGAGGTAAAAAATGTGTCACGATAGGAAAGTCAGTCGTTCTGTCTACTCTACCTACCCTCACATGTCAACAGTGTGATGAAATGTATGTGTATATTTTATTCCATTCGGTACAACTCTTCCTCGCTCTCCATTCATGTCACACATTATATTTGTTTCGTTAGTCTTTCGCAACTCATTCTTTCAATGTGGTCAAATCATCTCTAGATCCCTTCCTTAATTCAGTTCATTACGTCCGTCTCGAACAATCTGGATTCTGTATTTCTACCGCATTTATTCTGTTTGTAACACTCGCTTTCATACACCAAATTTGGCACTAACACGTCACTGTGCATAATTATTTTTAAAGATTTGCGATTGATATATTGGCAAAAACAGTATTAAATGTGCCATTGATATTTTCATCAACAACAATACCTTTTTATCCACACGTCTTTCAATGTCTTTCTCTGTCCTTTAAAAAACATGCTCTCTAAATAGTGAAATTCCTGAACCTTCATTGTTCACCCATAGATTGTACTTACTAAAACAATCACCCTTTTCGACAACCGTTACTTTCGATTTATTAATATTCATTCTTATATCTTTTTATAATTTATACTTTATATTTTACCTTCATTATGTCACAACACTTCTTTAAGCATTTTTTTTTATATTATACTTGAATTTCCCTTACACATTCAAGCATTCTCACGTAATCTTTCACAACAAGCCGTCATATTTTCCAGTGCAAAACCTTTTCCCACTTTTACGAGTAAGCTTGACAATCATCTTCTGTTGTTGGCAGCTCAAAGGGGGATATTGTGCTTTTTAGTTATCTTAAGTGCATTGTCTCAGATTTTCAGGCCATGATATTCTCTGCTGTCAACATCGACTATTCTCATTTTACAGAAGATAATGTTTTTTTGCCTTTTTAAAATTATATCTTTTCCATTTTTATTTTGCTGACAATATTTTGATATCATCGTCACCATCAAGTCATATTCTTATTAAGGTGTCCAGAGAGGAATATATATCCACTTTGTTTCATCCCGACGTACATATTTGGCTTCTGCTACGTCACGATGTACCCCGTTTCAAGCATACTTTCCCCTTTTTAGACTAATGTTTTTTTGTTAATTTGGTCACGCCTGTTTTTTTAGGTCCTCCCATCTAATCGTATAATGTCATTATGATTAGTTCATAAATTGTTTTGTTACTCAAATTCAGTGTGCGACGCCCTTCGTGGCCTAGTCTTTAAGATACCATTCTTTCAACAACGGGGTGCGAGTTTTATTCCTGTTGGAACTGGAATATTAAAGAAAATAATTCAGAAAAAAAATCGAAAACACACACAAAGGTAGATGTACTCAGTACAGCGTAACTTTTACAAATGTCAAGAGGGAAGTGTCAATGATAGATGTGGTAACCTAACAAAAAAAAAAGAATTCCAATCGGATGACTGACAGCGCCACACGGTGGCCGGTCCTAAAACTTTTTGATCAAGGTAGTATACAACAAAAGTGTACACGTTAAAAAAAGTTCGGGCGAAATATTTGATCAGCGATCGAAATTAATGGAAATCTGCAAGGGCGAGGCTGGAAGAAGATGGGAGATAATGATGATGAGGTCATTACAATAATCATTTGATATTACGTTTATACATTGATGGAATTTGTTTTTTTCCGTTGTTATCCTGGAATGCAATTTATTGAATGGCGTACGTACGAGTATCTGCAGTAAATAGGGAATATCCCTAGAGTCGTTTGATGCCCTCTTGTTACCATTGAATTATTCCATTAGTCGTATTAAAAACCCTTTTTTTTATTTGTAGATTATTATTTGTGTTTTATCTTTATTTGTTGTATATATTGTAAAACTGAAACTCATCATCATTTATTTCTAAAACATTTCCATAAAGCTCTATAAAAGCGGAACGTATTCCCAAAAGTGTTTTTCTATGGTTTTAATAATTGTAATTTCTTGTTTCAGGTATGTGTCCCATATTTATAGAAAAAAACGTCGAACAAGATAATTCAATTACTTAAAAGAGGAATAATATCACCTAAGGGAGTAAAGGTATGTTATTTTAATTATTATTTCCTTGTTCCTGGGATCCAATGTAATAGGGTAATATTTTAACAGCGCAAAAGGTTTATTTATGGATACTATATTGTGTCAATTAAAACTACTCGACCGCTATGACCAAAATGACAAATTCTTCGAATTTTTTATAGCTACAAAATACTGTTTTACATTAAGGCAGAAGTTTTTAAAGTGCGTGCCTCGGCGCCCAAATATTTAATAATTCCAGGCAATCGTAGTGCATTAAAAAACATTTATATGGAACTGATTGAGATTTCAATACCAGTAAAGTGCAAATAACCTTTGTTGAGTGCTAAAGCTCAGGTTATACTGCATCTTGCTATCTCTGCGAAGCTGGGTTTTCGGCTGTAGCAGTAATAATAACCAAATATCTTTCAAAACTTAACGTGGACCAAGAAATGATAAAAGCTATGTCGAGATTGATTCCAAAATTGAGAAACTGAACAACAGACCTTACTCATAGCACTAATTGGTAAGTTTTTTTTATTAGGGCGCCGTGAAACGAAAACGTTTGAAAAATATTGTTTTAAAGACTTACACATGTCATTTTAAGATATTAGTTAATTAGCAGAATAGTTATTAAAAAAAATGAATTGTAATGAAAAATAAAAGTTGTGTGTGACGAAAAATATGAATGTAGAGGAGACGAAAGTTGTGTTTTTGAATAGAGGAGTATGTAGATCTGTTCTCTGCCAACCCCGCAAGGGACACGGTGTGATGATATTATGTATCGTACATTAATTCAAACAATAAAGTTCTTGAAAAAAATATCGATTGATCAAAAAAAATCTGCGAATAAGAAACACGACTTGTTTATATTTTAAAATATACTATTATTATTTTTTCTATATATTTGCCAAAAAAACATTAAGGTTCGAGTAGACGGTGATAGTTGGGAAATATCAACTGATAGAAAGGTAAGATGTGTGAGAAACAGGAGAGCATGTACGACTAGATGTATGGATATGGACGAAGCAAGAGCCGTGTGCATGGATAGAAAGACGTCTAGAACTGTCCTCTCTGCCTACTCCAATAAAGGATATGGCGTGATTGTATGTATGAAGGTTTACTTGTAAGAATACGATTTCTTTATAAAAAAATAAAGAAAAACTAAGACTGCGCGATCGTCTTTTTAATTTGAAATGGAACATTCCATTCCGTCCGATAAAAACTTTCCTATTTAAAAAAGTTTTCTCGTTTCGCTCATGTGTGACTGTTTGAGTATGTAATGTATGTATATGTGAGCTAATATTTGCAAGCCTACGCCAAAAAGTATTTCACAAAAAAATTCGACTATTGTATTTAAAACGAAAAGCACTTGATATATTTTCGATCGTTTATTTCTTTTTGTTACTTCCTGAAAAAGAGAAAATTTTCTCAAATAAATGTTAAGCTTGTGTTTTGTATTGAGTTGTCCGTAGAGTGATTTTGTATTTTTAAGTCAAATGCTTGTGGAAAGCGGTTTATGATATTTTCAGTATTTCAGCAATCTCACATGTCGTCGAACGCTGGCTATTCTTGATCAAAGTCCTTATTTGGTCGTCATTAGTGTCGACACCATCTTGGAGTGTTGTATTAAGGATTTTTTCAAACCACATTTGACTCGCATGATTGGTTTCTGCGTCGTTGCCATATACTGAAAAATTTTTTTTTTTAGTTTTTGTCGTAATTTTTCCTTTGTGGTAGTTAAAAAGCTTAAGAAAAGTCAACTTATTTTTTTTCATCTTCAAAATGACGCCAATAAAACATCTCAACCTATTTGGGTAAACAATGGCTGAAAAAATGAGCTGAATGATTACCTTTCATTAAATATATAATACATTCAGTACGTTTTGGAATGAACATAGCAATACGAATTTTGTCTTGACGACATCTATCCTAGAAATACAAAACTATTATTCGAACAACATTATTTGCAAACCTATGCCAAAAAGTATTGCACTGAAAATTTCAACCACTGTGTTTCAAATGAATAGCACTGGAAATATATTGGATCATTTATTTCTTTTTATTACTTGCTGAGAAAGAGGAGTTTTCTCAGAAAAATGTTAAGCGTGCTGTGATTTCTAATCTCGGATGAGCTCAATTCTGTAGTCAAGTTTTTAACATGATGACCTCCATGACCTTGTTGATAAGACGCATGTCTTCTACCCGGGGTTTAGGGTTCAATTCCCGATGGTACTTAAAAATAAAATTAAAAATAATCCTTGTCTGATTTTCGCGTTCATCTGGTGGTATTACTCCTACATGTACGCTAATATTGCCAACATATGTATTCGTTAATGTTTTTTTTTATATCGTACTGAGGATGAAGACTGCATCACCTTCAAAACTTCGATCACATTGAAGCCAATTCAACACGGTAAGAATCATGGAAAACCTTTTAAACTTTGTGAATAATGTATCCTTACAAATTTGATTTACGCGTTTTTCTACCATTTGAAAATCAATCTATAAGGGCAACAAAAAAAAAGGAAATATGATATCAATCCTTCCAGTGCATCAATGTACCGATACAGAAATGTCAAATTATGGAATCAAAAATGTATATTTCCCTTTTTCCCTTGGCAATAAATTTTTATCAAATATTCATGTCTCCTGAATACATTTTTCCAGAATCCTCTTACGTATCATGCATGTAAGGCCTAAAAATTGTTTTCATATTGACTGTTCGGTCCTTATTTTCTGAAATCTGGAATGTAAACTCAATTAGGTAAGTACTAGTATTTTCTGGATATTCCAGAAAAAGAAACGCCACGAGATTTTTCAACCATACCCAAATATATTGATACCATTTTTCAAATTGAATTTAAGACATTTTATGTTCGTATGACATTAATATTGTTTTTTTTTCTTCATATTTTTAATGCATTAAAATATGTTCTTTTAACCTCTTCAGACCTGAATTAATTCTAGGGTTTTAAAAAATATTCTTGCTTGGGAGTATATTATTTACACAAAATGCAATGTCATGTTGTATTGATTTAGATAGATGGCGCTCAAAACATTCCAAGTTGACATTTCAGTATCCCCCACTTCATTTGTTAGCATTGGGAATAGAAATATACCACAAAGTTGTTTACAAAGTGCATATGAACTCGGTGTCCATTATAATGGACGCCAGGTCTGAATATGTTAAATCATAAAATATATCTTATTTTAAATTCGTGCGTTTTGAAATATCAAAAAAAAATGTCATCTTTTTAAAAATAATAAGTTATCTTCATTTGTATATAATCTCAGATATTTGTTATATATTCATGTCTTATGTAAATGCCATACATATGTTTGAATTCACCATAGTCTGATCTAAAGCTAGGTTTATAGGATTATATTTTTTTAAACTATCGACTATCTTCGTTTGTATAAGGGCCTCGCGTACTTGTTCGGCGCGATCTAGTTAGTAAGATCCGGATCTCAAAAATGAAAAATAAAGTTACCAGTCTGATTAAGTATCGTAATAATAATGTTGCCATTTTACGTGCGTTAAAATTTCACAACCGTGCGATGGCGAACTGTGAGTTACTTGCCTACTCCAGTGGTTCCGGGGTTATGAACTCGATTTCGACTTATGGGCTCGATTACTCAGACCGAAGATAATGTTCTCTTTCGGCCACATTCTTCGACATGTCTGTAAATTATTAAATTAATGTATAAGGACTTTGTCTGGCATATGAATTTGCTTTATGTCTAGCATAAATGCACCTAGATTGAGCTTGAAGTCCAACTTTATCGAATTATCACTATTGCCCTCGATTCTACTTTAGTCGAAGCGTTCTAAAAGTTTTTTTCGGTCCGATCCATAGAACTTTAATGTCTAGCATAAATGCGCTATAGATTGAGCTTGAAGTCCAACTTTATCGAATTATCACTATTGCCCTAGATTCTATTTCAGTCGAAGCGTTCTAAAAGTATTTTTCGGTCCGATCCATAGAACTTCCCTTTAATGTCTAGCATAAATGCACCATCGATTGAGCTTGAAGTCCAACTTTATCGAATTATCACTATTGCCCTCGATTCTATTTTAGTCGAAGCGTTCTAAAAGTATTGTTCGGTCTGATCCATAGAACTTCCCTTTAATATCTGGAAATTTTAATAATGTATAAAACACGTTAACTTGGATTGTTACTTACGAGTATATCACATTTGTATTTTAGATAACATGTGTTATTTACTGTCTCGTATTTATGTCACGTTTACAACTCGTGTTAATTTTGAATTTCATAACTACATACATATATGCCATCACGCCATTTTCCTTTTCGTGATAGGTAGAGAAAACAGAGTGCCAGACTCTTACGATTTCGCTGACTTTTTTATGTATCTTTTTTTCAAAATATTAATTTATCCAACCATACTCTCCTTGGTCTTTCTCTATCACGCTTTCTACTCATATTTGCAGTATATATTTGTTTTGTTTGTCTTTCTTCATTCATTCGTTCTACATGCTCAAACAATCTCCTAGTGATCTTCTTCATCTTAAAATTTAGTAATAATAATCTCGTTTATTGATACCAAATACAAAGCAATAAAAAAGTACATTAATATAGGATTCACACGATTTATAAAATGACGTACAAGGTGAATCTATCAAAGGTGATCTTGTATTTCATGTCTTAAAAACCGATGAATAAGAATTATTCAATTCAATCATCTTAGTAGATTCCTAAAAATCGCTTTCAACCCAAATGATAAAATTAGGAAATTCAATATATTCCAAAAATGGGTTGTTTGGACAAAAAATCAAGATTCAAGTAAGACGAATGTATTATCTCTACTAAGTTGAAAGACGACAAAAAATGAGCTCATCACACAGCGAAAATATATTTTTATGGTATTTCGCAAGAAAAATATATATTTTTGACATTTATATTTTACAAGGTAGTTGGAACTAACTGAAAATGTATTTTACTCGTTTGAACTCGGCGAGTTTTATCAATATCTTTAATCCTAACCACAATGGATTTGACAAGCATTCTATATTTCTTCCATTTGGGCAAACTGATTTCCCACAGCAGTGTGGGTTTATCTGGAATCGCGTGTTGGCCACTTGCCATTTCGCCTCTGACCTTATACTCGCAGAATGCATGTTTAACGAACTCAATTGAAAGTTTCAACTGTTCTTTTATGTGTGTTTAAGCTAGTGTTATTATTTGATGGGGGTGAATTGTCTTATTCGGTTTTAATGTCAACAAAATACAGACGAAATAAACATGAATATATGAATTAACCTTCATGATTCATGTTTTACAGTACACGACAATTTCTTTCAAGCTTTCACCAGGAGTTTTTTAAGCTTTCATCTAGGCTCAATTGAAGAACTCGTACAAGGAAGGATAGTTGGTCTTCAGGACCGTAGTCTGTCTCTACTACTTTCGACTGATCTTGACAAGTCACTAACTACCAAAAAATTTGCATGCGTTGAAGAACGCTCTAAATCTAGACAAGGGATTCGAGTAATATGAATGAAAACAAGTCTGGCAAAAACTGAAGGTGTCACGGTACTCCTTACCAGGTTATAGAGCCATTGTAATAAATTAATAAAATGTATACGAAAAATGATTTTATTCGTGTATGTTATTTCTTCTTCTTTATTCAAGCTTGTATTGTTTTATAAAATACTTCGTTGTATACAGAAAAAATAACACGTCGGGTTTTAAACAAATACTGTATATTAAAATGCCTTATGTGAAAAACCAGACTGCGGTTTTGATGTTTTAATTTTTTTTATCAGTAATCGAAATTCTCGGGTTGAAGTCAGCGTTCTACAAATCAGACTGAGGTCGTCGAGCTCAAAACTAATTAAAATAAATTCAGACTTGTTAGAAATATTTTGTAGCATTTTAATATTTTTCTTTGTCATACTTAAGTAAATTTTATGATTGATATTGATATTCAGGGTTATGTATGTTAAGTTAACGAGAAATTTTAATAAATGCAGAGACATATGTTTTTACTTGAAAATCAATTGCTGGAATAATTATGTTTAAAAATTATTATGGGAAAGTTTATAAAGAAATAACCGCAAATGTTATGAAACGAATTGAAACCAAAATAAAAATCTTAAAGACTTAACAATTGAAAAGAGTAGGAAATATTTGAATGTAAATTCATGTATAGTATTGTAAGTTGATTGCTCATGTGGAGAAAATGTAGAATGCTAATAACATGATTCGAGCATGAAGGAAACCATTAAATGCATGGTATCATGTCGCCTAATAACATTAAAATATTACTCAGGAAACATTTAAGTATGCATTTAGGTATGTACAGCTATTTTTACATTGTTCACGAATGCGTCATTTTTTTGTCATCAAATATAATTTGTATATCAAATTTTTTAATGAATAAAGCGGTTTACTTTGTAGTTACGAGTATATATGATATTTTCATACAAAATGTGATACATTATATATTTTCTCATATATGCGCATATTCCAATATATGACAATTCATTAGTTTGTTTCTAGGTATTATTTTTCAATGATTTAATTCATTAGTTGGTTTCTGGGTTTTATTCATTTGAATATAGATGAATTTTTTGAATTAACAATGGGTTTACCCGCATGTATGCTGATTATTTTAAAGCATTATCAATTAATTTAAAGCGCTGTGCTCTGCTTCGGAAGAATGAATACAATTACGGCCAATTTGACATAACAAAAGGTGAATAAAGAATCCTACTGCCCCTGTCGACTCGGATCATCCCCCTGCACTGCAGCTAATCACGGGTGCGTGCTGTGATAATTGTATGTTGCAACCCTTAATGGCATTAATAGTTGCACGAATTTAAATCTTGCAACGTGCCTAATCAGATCACCCTCTGAAATATGGTCCATAGAGATTTTTTAATTTTCTTTTAAATGTTCATGGTATTATTTGCTCGCTTCTCATTTTAACAACTAAAATAAACCAAAATGAAGTATGTATGTTATTAGATTATTAAGGCTTTGTCAAAAGGTTCTCAGAAATTGCTGATTTAAAGACATGACTTGAAAGTAAGCCGACGTTTTTCAAGTGATTTCCAACGATATATGCCCTATTTCCTGAATAAGAGCTTTCGATATATTAGTGTCGAAGACGTATTTCTTCTTGGCCTGTCGATCGTAGGGTTTGAGACACTTCCGTTCTTAAATCGTTTTCATTTCAGTATTTGGCTACCTCCACGGCTTACTAACCTACACCCCTTATCAAGATCCTGTAAATATTATAGAACACCGCTGGGCATTTGTCTAATTTTACCGTTTTTTTATTTTTTTTATTTTTATGCTCTTTTACGATGAACTTAGCTGCGCATATAAATAAATCTTCACTTTTCGAACTCAATATATGCGAGAGAACTTCACACTATGACTTTTATCCATGCTGAATCTATCAACAAAACAGTCTCTGGGGTACATATGGATAGCAACTGATTTTATGAACGTCGCTGAAGTAAAAAATAAAGTTTGTTTATAGAACAATTCAACGTTAGTTAATTCGATGAAATATGATGCCAAATGACTAAAGCTAAATTTATGGTCACCCTTCGTTTGAACCCTTCGATCCAACAATATTATGTTTATTCTCTATTTTTATTCAGGCACCCCATATCGGCCGGTCCGGTACGCCAATCAGCGCCAAAGCAGATGCAAATTCCTTATTGTATGATGTATTTGGCGTGCCAACAAAGGCTTCCTCCTCTCACGTCAGATTTAACCATCCCCCGATTACCACCATCCATCCATTCCCTCCAAAGCCGACGGAACCTTATGTGATTAGTGTACGGTGCATGCAGGCGGCTAAACCAACTCTATTAAAAAAAACGTGCTTATTGAGTTAGATATCTCATTGAAAGTAATTTGAGTTTAATTTGAACATGAGAGAAAAATATTATTGCATCAGCGTATACGAGTATATGGTATACAGTTTCAATTTGAAAAAAAAAACTGTTTTCCATTATATGAACATCAACATTTTGGTTATGTTTAGTGATCTATCTATCAATCATCCTCTTCGTTTCAGGAAAAAATGATGTAACAAAACGCCCTTTCGAGGTTGGATCACAGCCTGGCTGGTACGCGTATTTGTGTACTTAATGATATGCATTCTGGAGTGGAGTCCCGAGTGTTTTAACTTTCAATATTTTCTCGTCTGAATTCATTGTTACGGAAGAGTTATTTTACTACGTTAATGTAGAGTTATCTTACTACGTAAATACTCGGAACTTCCTCTAATTGGCACTTTTTCTCAAGTCGTTTTATTTGCTTCATAATTCGGATCAAGCCATTTTAAGTTTCTTCAACTGTGTATTATTTATTACGCGGCAGGTTTTCTGAATTACTCAATTATGCTTTCGTTACATCTCTTGTAATACTTCAACCAGCTGCTACGATTATACTCTACTTACTATAAAACGTATAAAATACTACAGTATTTGGATAGATATGCCAGATATTAGATATTGTATGATAAGGAAAATATAAAAATACACAATCTGTAATAATTGATTAGAAAAGCATGCAAAGTATAAGGGGTTTTAACATGCCATGAAAATCAAGCTGACAGCCTCTCCTCCCAAAGACGCGGAGGTAAAATCCCAAGGGATGCAGATCTGACAAAACATACTTCGCAGCTTCTAGAATAAGGGGAACATATGTTTTTTTTTTTTACCTTATTGATGATGGCACTTGCCATTCTAATTTCCAGGCGTCCCAAATCCTACCGTTGGTCCTGTGTCCTCATCCCCCGCAGCGTTTTGTTCGCACAAGTAAAGCAATAAAGGGAAATAATAAAACTAGGTAAACGCCGTCGCTTCGGCGAGTTTTAGTAAACAAAATTTCATATTCTATTAAAATATTGACGATAAATGGGCGGTACGACCGTATTTATATCAGAATGAATACGACAAATATTTTTGGCCCGTGTTGATCCTCTTGTTTGAACACTGATATGAATTTTGGAATTTCGTGACTATTCTGCGGTTATAAAAATAAAATTCGTTAATACCGGACTCTTAAAAAAGGCACGAATAATATTATTTCTATCTTAGGGAATTTAAAACAATGTGGTTAGTTGGTACACACAATATATAGTTGTATATCTCTGTTTCGTAACATATGTTACCTTACTAGATGATCTTCGTGGCTCAGTTGTTAAAATGCCTATCTTGCAATGCGGAGGTTACGGGTTCGATTCCTGTCGGTACACAATTTTAATAAAAAGGATTCTACAATGGTTTTCACTTCAGGCCTCTTTAACATTTTTTGGTTTGTCGGAAGAGATTGCTACACGGTAATAAACCTGCCTGGTTATATTGTGTTAGTATAAAGTATTATTTTAAAAAACACAATTTTATCAGACTGGACACTATCTGGAATTGGACCCGAATCCCGGGTTTTATGTCATGTTTCTTACCAACTAGGCCACGAAGATTGCTAATTTTTATTGAATTTAGTATTATACTAGGTTGTTGACAATTTGGTTAGAAATATCTCAAATTTATATTTTCACGTTTATTCCATAGTTATATCAACTCAACTTCATACTGTAACCACTCGAAATCAATCTCAAATGTCTAGTGAATATGTAATGATCCTCTATGATTAGAGCCGGAGGGCTATTCAATTAAACTTAATAACAAGGCATCCAAAAACCCGGCATTGTTCAACGCAGGGGGGTCACATCTGTCTCATTTGCAATAGTTCACCCACCATAATGTAATAATATATAATATATCCAATAATACAATACTACAACTCGCTGAAACATCCAATGAACAGGAAACACTTGTACTCGTATATTGCTCAAAAAAAAAATTCTGTCAAGAACTTTTCTAATATAACAGTAGAAGTATTCGTTTTTTGAAAATATAAAACGTTTTAGTTCTTTTGCTGGAATTCTTTATATTACATTTAAACAAAAAGTGAATACAAATGTTTTACAATAATTGCTTCATTTATGTGGATAATTGGTTTCAGGAAAAAAGCACGCAAATGAAAATCGCGTAAATTAAGCCATTAATTATTTTGTAATATAGGTGATCTTTTACATATTTCTAGACAGTATATTTTACTTAGTTAAACAAGCTTAAAGTACATTTTTAATAAGTATCCGATATATGTAAGTGGTTACTGTTATCAAATAAAATACACATTTCAATGAGAGCTGTACGATTTATTTACCATAAACAAAAAAAAATTACATAACAATTTGCTGTTTATTCAGAATCACTGTCGTTGGATGACTAACGGTATGACTGTTGTCGCTTTTACAGTTGTATATAAAAATATAGGATAAGATACGAAATTATTACATAATAGATGTCACTATTATGCATTTCAAATTTCAAGCAGAATAAGTGAAGGGATTACGTAATTATACATCATTTTAAGTACCAATTTACAAAGTAACGTATCGAACCCATTTTAATCGCAAATATTACCAACTGTCAAGTAATTTTTTCGGTATTGTTATGATTGTTTTGTAAAAAAATCTGAACATACATGAATATCTTTTATACCTTATCGTATTAAAGAATTTTTTAATGTTGATGGCTGTGACAAATTTGTAAGTGTTACATTAAATCAATATACTCGTATGGTGCCATGCTAGCGGAAAGATTAAATAAAACATTTATCTTAAAACTAAATGTAACTCCAATAAATTGGCGGGTTCATTTATACATTTTTTAAAAACTTTTTACTTTCATGAAGTAAAGTATTTGATAAAAACATAAATATACCCGTTGTAACATTTGTTTTTTTTACCCTGAGTTTTTACCTGCCTAATAAATTAAGCATAAATCTTTAAAAAATCTTGGAAAAATAAAGCGTAAAAACTTTTATATATTTCCTTTGTCAGATTACATGAAATGTAACGTCAATTTTCTACGTGATATCTGTTGGGAAAGAAGTTTGATTGAGGGCGGTGCTTACATCACAAAAACTATTTTTCTTGCTTCAAGATTCAAAATATTTATCATGTAGGTAAGTCAATTCAATCTGGAAGTTTTCAAATGTGGTTTGCCTCGTCATATGTTATCAAATTTTGGAGTGAGTTAGGATATTCAATGTTTCTTGGAAATATAAAATTATATCATTCAATCTCCATTTATAAGGTTCAGTTTTTTGTTTTATACGTACACATAATTTGAATGCCTGTTTTTTTCATTCTTTTTCACCGATAGTATCAGTCACTTGTGTTTAAAAATATGTGGACGTTTTTTAACGGGACACACTTTTCTTTTTGATAAGGGATTTCCATACTCCTGTATGGAAATCCCTTTTCGCGTGAAACAAGGTCTGTATGTAGTCAGCGAACATCTTATTACTCGATGCAGTTGGTTGAAATATTTCTATTATTTGACGAACAAGACTTCAAAAATGTTTACTAATCATTGATTATTTTTTACATTTCTGTCGTTAAATTAATGGCTTTCACTAGCCGTCTCACTAGGCTAAGTGCATGTTCTAAGATAGCTGATGTTTTGCTTATAATTTGCAAAAAATTACACGTGAACAAACATTCAAACAAGATTGACAAACAATATCACTGTGTTAATGCTGCTAATCTGGTAGAACTGGAATATATCCGTTCTAATTAATTACTTTATAAATTTAAGCTATTGACTTTCGATGAAACATCACAAAAATTGCGTATCTCAAAGAATTTTAGTAAGAAATTCGTATTATTTTTTGGAGAATTTTAGTAAGAAATTTGTATTATTTTTTGGAGAATTTTAGTAAGAAATTCGTATTATTTTTTGGAGAATTTTAGTAAGAAATTTGTATTATTTTATGGAGAATTTTAGTAAGAAATTTGTATTATTTTTTGGAGAATTTTAGTAAGAAATTTGTATTATTTTTTGGAGAATTTTAGAAAGAAATTTGTATTATTTTTTACTGTCCACAGTTCAACATCTACAATGTTTATCTATTTCATTAGATTTACAATTTTTATCAACATTTACAATTTTTATCTATTTCATAAAAGTGCCTAAAAAAAAACACCCCGTAATTTGGGGATATAGAGAACCACTTGAGTAGGCAAGGCATGTGATGAAGTGGTCTCATCATTAATAGAATTTTCATATATTTATTTTTAATACTAAAACGCTCAGCTGAAACATTTACATTCTTACACATACCGAAACCTTAAGTTATTACATACATAATTCCAACCTCAACAAAACCATGTCCAATAACTAACTCCTCGTCATACGCTCTAGATTCGCTTGTCATTTACTAACATGCCAACGTGGAGACCTCTAAAAGTTCCTCATTTCTCATCAATTTATTTTGTTCATCTATATTTTTGTTCTCGGAAATTTCTCGGTCTTCATGATCTCTCTGTGAAAAATATTATGTCCACATTGACAATAAATTGCCTTGGTGTAGCATTTATAAAGTTGAAAACGACGATTTTGAGTTGTCGACAGAGTTTTATTTTTCAGCTGACTGAATCGAGTTATAACAATGTTATCTCGAAGTTATCAAGTGAATAACTTCTTTTCTTTTCTTGTATAGTTTTCTCTTTATTGATTTCAAATTTAAAATTTATTTTATCGACATGAGTTTATATACCAACTAATATGTAAACTTGTTATTTTTTCTTTTCTTTTTCTACTTTTTACTTTAATAAGAATATGTTGTAATTTATTTTTATCAAACACTGTTTATTTCACTTTTTTGTGACGGTATAACCCTACCGGTTTCAAGGCTTTCACCTCATCTTCAAGGGAGCACAAACAAGACATGGACATTAAAAATAATGTTTTTTCTGAATTACAAGAACCCAAAACTTTGTCAAATAACCGTAATATAAAAAAAAACATCATTCGTTAACGTAACGAGTGCATCAAGCTGTACATTTTTTTTATCTTGCGGCTAAATCGAACTGCATTTTTGTGTTGAAGTCTTAGCTATACGTTTGACCAATTTTTTTTTATTTGGCAAATCATTATCTTACAATATTTCCTGTTTTTAATTTCTGCTACCACTATTCATATACAAAAATTAACTTATGCAATGTTTTTTTTTTTAT
Organism: Odontocerum albicorne; assembly: GCA_949825065.1. Taxonomy (NCBI): domain Eukaryota; kingdom Metazoa; phylum Arthropoda; class Insecta; order Trichoptera; family Odontoceridae; genus Odontocerum; species Odontocerum albicorne. The sequence continues at coordinate 42,721,002 of OX463849.1, forward strand.
TTATTTCAAGTAATAAATCAAATTTAAAACATTTTTTTCTTATATTACTAACTTAACTGAACCTTCAATATTTTTTTATGACTTTTAGATTATTTTCAAGTATTCTATGATTCCGAAAATTAAATTAACTTGAAGTGAAATCAATCCATGATTACTAAACATTTTATTGAAGTCAGAAGTCTTCCATTTCTATGCCATTTGCACTTCCTTAGCACCAAGACCGCCAATTAGCGCGCCTTCTAATCCAACCACTGAATATTTATTACCGTGGATTGAATGACTCCATTTTACAGACTGGAAGTATTGGCGAATAATGGCTTTGAAATTTTCTATTTATATTCCATAATTAATGAACGAAGAAGGGTATGGATGGTAAAACACTCCCCTCTCAACTCTTCTCTTTAGTTTCGCGTTGTTCATTCAGATCACGCCTCCTCTGCAAAATCTTTCTATGACTAAAGAAATTGAATTTGACCTGCCGTCGTGTTTGTCGGCAACATTAAATGTGTAGCTAAACAAGAAGGTGTTTTCCACCTTGGGTTGTTCTTTATTAAAGTTATTGAAGCATGTTTTCCACTCCGACACTATTCGTTCCCTTTAGTGCTAGACTCCATTGAAATTCATGCTACATCACGGCTTACATTTTCCCACATATAAAGGACCACATTATTGATAACAGCAAATTTCCCTTTTCCATTATAAGTGCGAGGCTACACAATTGTGCTGACACGTTTTATTCAAAATCCTCATACTTAAACCGGCATTTCATAAAGAAACGCTTTTTGTTTCCGCTATTGTACGCATTTTTTCATAATAAAATGTATTCAATAGATTAATAGACGTTGTATAGTGATTTTGTATTTCGTAGAACTTTTCCTTTTGTGAATAATTTAACAGTTTTACAACACTTGTGGAGCTCACTGTTCTTTTATGTCAAGACTACTTGCTCCATATGTGCACATGTCAACATTAATAAAACCTCACATAGTAGCAATTTATTGACCTCATTTTTTATTCCTTTCTAGTTGTATTTTCTTTAAGACGCTTTTAACATATTTTGGAAACTGTTTATTTGGTTGTACTCGTATATTTAAAGTGTTTTATACTTTTTGTAATAATTTAGTTTCGGGGGAGCATTGTTACAGGTAATTAGTGTGTCTTCCCAGTGTGTAGTATGATTAAGATTAGAATAATTCAGTTTCAGGGGAACATTGTTACTGGTAATTAGTGTGTCTTCCCACTGTGTAGTATGATTAAGATTAGAATAATTCAGTTTCGGGGGAGCATTGTTACAGTTAATTAGTGTGTCTTCCCACTGTGTAGTATGATTAAGATTATAATAATTCAGTTTCAGGGGAACATTGTTACAGGTAATTAGTGTGTCTTCCCACTGTGTAGTATGATTAAGATTAGAATAATTCAGTTTCGGGGGAGCATTGTTACAGGTAATTAGTGTGTCTTCCCACTGTGTAGTATGATTAAGATTAGAATAATTCAGTTTCGGGGGAGCATTGTTACAGGTAATTAGTGTGTCTTCCCACTGTGTAGTATGATTAAGATTAGAATAATTCAGTTTCGGGGGAGCATTGTTACAGGTAATAAGTGTGTCTTCCCACTGTAGTATGATTAAGGTAATTAGTGTGTCTTCCCACTGAGTAGTATAATTAAGATTATTTAAAAAATAAATAAAAATGCGTCAGGTTTATTTTATAGTTATTCTGTAATATAAAATATTTTACACGGTTGTTATTTTAAAAGGAAATAAATTAAGGAATTGTGATCTTTCAATTTACAAGTTAGTCTAAACGTACGTACCACCACGTCGCGTCCTTTTTGGGCTAGGCAGAGATGACAGTTTTCAACACATACAGCCTTTGCCTCGTCCACACTCATCATCTCGTCATACTTATTTTTTTGTTTCTCAATCATTCTTTCTTTCCCTCAGTAAAAATTTCGTCCACTAGAATATCATTCCGCCTTTTCTCGAACTACGTGACATTTTCGACATTTATGTCTTTGAGAACTCATTCTGTTGCTATGAGTAAATCCTTTAACAAATATTGTATGAGCGCAAGAGTGAAATAAATAAGTTCTTCAAAGCCTTTTGCATTATGATATTATTAAATTTATTAAAGAAACATCTTAAAACATAAATAATCGAATATCAAATTGTACCAAATATTATTTGGTATTATAATCGATCGTTATGAGTTACAATGAACCCATCAAGCTGATGTTTTGAAAGACATTCTAATAACATAATTAAATAGTAAAAGTTTGTTTACATCATTCGATTGATCGTGTTCCGAGATAATGTCGCAACTCCGAAGTTATTATTGGAATGGCCTATTTAGTGGACGCCTAAACTAGTGATTGATAACTTGTTCGGAGTTTCGGTCCGATGGTAGGACACCTTACTCCTTCATCGGATAAGTTCTGACTGTTTTGATATTTTGGAAATTTTGGATCTTTTTAGGAATCGGGAAAGGATAGGTTTGTGGTAAATGTTTTGATTTTATGAATGATTATGAGAAATTATAAAACGATTAAATACATAAATAAATGTGATAGTATATACATAATATTACATAAGAATATACATTTAGTTGTGTCGTCACACACGAATATATTGAGTGGGTGAAAAATAATGGTTATGAATAAAATATAGTACGAAAGTGAATATAGTATGTAAATATATATAGGTAATTAAGTGGATAAGGAGACGTGTGTGACTTGTATAAATATATTAAAAATGTAAAAAATGTTTATTGAAGGTGGTAAATGTGGTTGCCTAAGGGGGTAAACTGTCTTGCGGAGGAGCTGTCGATGAAGGGGTGTCCAGAGTGACGATCGGTGGGTCATTTGGGGGGGTGTTTACGGTTAAGGAGTGGGGGTTCGGAGGGGCGTTTCGTAATATTGATTTCGGGCGAGTGTGTCTGAATCTGGTGTTGGCGCTGTAGTTATCTAAGGATTTTATGATTGGGTTGGGATGACAGGATACAGAGCTGTAAAACCTCTCGGCCAGAGCGCGCATATGTTCGGGGATGGTATGTAGTTTGATATCCGCGTGGAGTCTAGAGTTACGTACTATGTAGGGTGCTTTTAAGATTATGCGGAGGGCTTTGTTTTGAATGACTTGAATGTGATGTAGAGTTGATTTCTTCGCGTGGCCCCAGACCGGAAGGGCGTAAGTCAGTTGAGGTCTGATGATCGCTTTATAGAGATGGAGTTTAGTGCGCGGGCTCAGTTTGCTGTATTTGCAGATCAAGGGATATAATGATTTGAGTGTTCCGTGAGCTTTTGATTTTATATTATGGGCGTGTTTGTACCACGAGAGTTTACTATCCAAGGTGAGGCCTAAGTATTTCACGTGTTTCGTCCATGGGACGCTCTGGCCGAAGAGTTTAAGAGTTCTGACGGGTTCGATATATCTGCGTGAGAAGCGGACAGCAGTGCTTTTGGTAGGATTAATTTTGATCTTCCATTTGGTGCACCAGCGCTCCAAAATGGGAATGAAGTCTTGCAGTCTATCGTGGGAATCGGACTCATATTTCGATGAAGAGAGGAAGGCTGTGTCGTCAGCGTATTGCGCGGTGATACAATGTGTGCGTGAAAATTGAGGCATATCGCTCGTGTATATGTTATACAGGATAGGGGACAGCAGTGCACCTTGGGGTACTCCTGCCAGAATGGGGCGTGGGGATGAGTTTATGCCGTCTATTTTGACGGAGAAGGAGCGATTTTCGAGGAATGATGCGATGATTTGCACTAGTCTGAGGGGAATACCTGACTTGTGCAGTTTGAATATGAGTCCGTTATGCCAGACTGTGTCGAAGGCTTTCGCCACGTCTAGTGAAAGGAGGGTCGTGAGGCCTTTGGCTCTGAAGGATTTGATTATGTGTTCTACAACGCGAAGAAGCTGATGGCTGGTAGAGTGTAATGGCCTAAATCCGTGTTGCGAATCTGGGATGATGTTGCGTGAGTAAGTTTCGGTGGAGAGACGTTCGAGGATTAATTTCTCGAGCACTTTACCTAGAGTCGGGAGCAGGCTGATCGGTCTGTGATTTTCGGGGATAATGTGGCTTTTACCCGGTTTGGGGAACATGATGACGTCGGCGTTTTTGAAAGGGGTCGGAAAGAATTTATGTCGAAGGCAGGCATTGTAGATGGCAGTAAGGGCGTAAATGGCTTTTTTCGGGAGTTTTTTCAAGGTGAGATTATTGATTTTATCGGGGCCGGGTGCTTTTTTATTAATGAGATTTTTAATGATAGATTGTATTTCTATCGGTGAGAAGAAGTCTGTGGTGGGGGGGGTTTGCTCATTTAATATGTCGACGACTGCATTGTCGACCATTATTGAGTGAGAGGGGTCAGAGAGGTCTGCATTAGGCGAGAAGATGTTTGCTAGAGAGTCAGCAAAGGTCTCTGCGCGGTCGCGAGCAGAGAAAACGGGGCCATTTGGTCCTTGAAGAGAGCTGGGTCGGGAGGGCGTATTTCTAAGGCAGCGCGTTAATTTCCATTTGAGTCCATCATTATATTCGAGGGACTCGACGAAGTCTGACCATTTGTCATTGCGGAGTTGCTGTAGGAGGTGTTTGATTTTTTTGACTAGTCTGTTGTAGTCGGTCTTATAAGAGGGGACAGCTGTGTTTTGCCACAGTTTTCTGGCTTTGTTTTTTTCCATAATCAGTATTTTGATATGTGAAGGAAGGGGAAGTTCGGGTTTATCGGCTGGTCTCTCTTTTGAAGAGGATGTGAGAGCGGATTTGATGGTGGCTGTGAAGTCATTTATAGCGGCGTCTATGGAGTTCGTGTCGGGGAAAGTAGTGGACGCCTAGTTATTAAAATTGTCTTAATAAAATATTGTACATTCCATGCAAGTTGATATTTATTAACGTTGCGCACGGGACCAAGAAATTGGCGAGATCTTGCGAATGCCTGTTTTTAAATTCTGTTTTCCTGCGACAGTCATGGTTATTTGTTACCAATTGGTATCAATTATGTACAATTATTGTATTACTTTTGATTCGCTTCACTTATTTCAACTGATTCGAGTTATTTGTAAAATATGAAGTAACGCACTCCTAACACTGTATCATTATGTTATGAAAAAACGAGAAAACATCTTATGGCCGTAGCCGCTACCTTCGTATCCTTACAGTAATCTTGTTTTTTTAATAACTTCTTTTTCTTTGTTACTAATTAGATTGGTAACTTTTCAGAAGTGTTTGAGTAAATCCAGGACAACATACTTAGCTATCTTAAAGACTCGGAATATGTTTTTTTTTTTAAATATTTAATTCAAGTTATTTGTTTAATAATAAAGATTTATTCTTCTGAAACACTGTAATCAAATGGTTTTATGGGAAAAATTGTATATTCTATATATAATATGTGTGTCAAGATAATATATGGTCTGAGTAAATGTGTGTGTACTCAACCGCGGATTTATGGATCATTTCATTTTAAAAATAAAGACCATCACTGTCGGCAGAGATTTATCGAAATGATTGATAATTGACAGAAAATATATTCTTTTATCGAGTTTATTTGAAACGCAGCAGATGTGTATAAGGCCATTTTTCTTTCGTAATGTTATTGATAAATCTGGCAAATATTTCTTAATACAGTTTCAAATAAAATGAAAACTGAAACTGTCTTGTCGTCAAAATTATTAATATTATCTTTAGTAGTTTTGAAATTAAGAATTTCAAGGAGAAGGGCGTTGTCGCTGAAAGACTAAGTATTGGAATGCAACGAACCTCTTTAAGAGGTGTTTTAAATCAATTTAAAAAAGTCAATATGAATAAGTCGATGACGGATAAAGTACAGCGGCAAGTAATTTTGTAGATCATTGTTTGTCACACATATGATATATAATATGATTTTTGAATTTTGAATGAAACAAGATGTTTTATGTTAACAATTTTTTTATTTGTTTTATCTCGTCATTTTTATAGTACAATTACTTCCACGGTCTGTTCAATAATTTCCTCTACCGTAATTACGTATATTTCTTGCATATTATTTTGAGAAATAACTTTTGGCTGTGTGCTTTAGACAAAACTTAATAATCTTTGCATGTGTGCTTTAGAAAAACGTGAAGATTGATGCTAAAAATCCACATCTCGTGACCAAAAATTAAGAAATACTTGGGAATAAGATTGGTTGAAATAATCGAAGGACTATCAATGACAAAAGTTATCTTACAAGGAACAACAGTTGATTGAATCTTGATATGTACAAAAAATACGTAAATCATATTCTCTTGAATAAGAGTTTGGTCCTTCAGGATATACAATATAATAAATACAAAGTACGAGTATCAATGTTAACACTAAAATTTCTCATTAATCTTGTTCTCGTCTCCCTTTCTACGTTGCTCTTTGATAGACGGGAGTGGAGATTTGTCAACTTTGTTTCACCATCACGCCTTATCCCAGGGGAACAGACGAATGGAAGGAACATGTCTGAGCTAAGAACTTTCTTCCCTATTGACTTCGAGATACCAAGATTATCTTTAGGATCTTTTACTTTTCCATTTTATAAGGTTTTTAGTTGAAATTCTGTCAGTCCCTTAATAAAAAAATGTTTCTTAAATGCCTATGAATATGTTGGAACGTATTTTTAATTCATTTATACTTGTTTCATCGTTCTTATTTAACTATTATTTTATTTTGACATTTTCGTTAATAGGAAATAAATTGATATATGGTATTCATTCTTAGGACACATTATTATATCTGTGGCGTTATGGCAGAAGTTGATATATCCGTTTTACCATAGTTTACAGGAGAAGCAATATTAACTTTGATAAGCTGTTAAAATCAGTACAAATAAGTTTTTCCAAACAATATATCTTTTGTTTGGATAATGACTGACACACCAAGTTTTGCCACAACATGCTGAGAAAATTTTTCTATAAATTGAGAGAATAAACACAAAATGACAAAAAAACGGGCATATCAACTTCTGCCATAACGCCACAGATATATTGCTAATTTGTCATATGTATTTTTTTTAGTTTATTTTTTTCCATAACTTAATACTTCCATAATAACTCGGTTATTTCTTAATGCCAATATATGATATATTGACATTAGGAAATAATTGAGTTCCCACCTAATGTAACCTGCATTCGAATATATTTTTCAAACACGGTTTTTTGCGACATGGAAAGAACTAAAGCAGCTCATCTGACACCACATCAAAGTGAGAATAGAATTACTACGATTCATACAGAAGATGTTTGTTGTGTCATAAAATCTCGTATTTTATTTTCTTGTTTTAGGTCTAACATTAATATGATATATATTTTAAACACACCTAGTCTATGTATAATTAATTTGAATGCATGTATAATGAATGGTGCAATATGTTGATAAAATAATATATATTTTATGCAACTAAATTGTAAACTTATTTTCTAACCTCTATCAGACGCCTTCTCTGAAATAAAAAAAAGGGTTGAATCAATACAAAACAAAATCAAAACACAAACGTCAAATACTTAGCCTAATTTCCTAAATAAAACGTGAAGTATTCTAATTAAACAGTAATATTAACGAATCACGAAAAATGTTTTTTTTTTCTAGGATCAAATAATTTTTCGCTTCTTTATAGCAGGTTTGAATTAAGAAGTCCCCTATCGAAAAGCTCCTTTCGCTTGAATAATAGAACCGAAAACATCGGATGAACGTTAGGCCATGTTTTATTAAGCACCTTCCACGGGCAAAGCGAAATGGAAAAAAATGGCATGCGTACGCAGCACTGGATAAGCTCGCAATTCCGTATTCACAGAAAGAAAGCACCTTGGTATGATTAAAAATTCACGTTTTTATTCTGCAGTCACAAATCATCGCTTCTCCCCGTAAATGGGCATATTCTCGTCGTAAGGGGTACAACGTAAACAGCAGGTATCAGTGGCGGGCTGTGAATTTTTCAAAAGCAATTAAATGACATCGGATCAATTTCCAGTTCGAATTCTCTGTTTAATTAATAGGTAATAAGAATTACTACTGTTTTTGAAAAAAATAGAACAATACTTGAAGTGACAAACAGTTATTCATCAAATTTGACAATTTTTAAAACTGTTTATGGGATATTTAACTATCTGCATAACATATATATTTACATCTCGCACAGAGAATTCCGATAGATAATGACGTGACCGCGAAGTGATTTCATGATATTGTCACAACTAGACTTTTGGAGTTGAACTGAACTAACAAAAAAAAAAACGCGACAAATAATAATTCTAATCTTTGTTTTTATTACACATGACAAAAAATATAGATAATTTGCAAAGAAAAACAGGTAATTTAATTTGGACATATAATTTTAATGGATCTGGGTTTGTTGCCTTTAACTATCTGCATAACATATATATTTACATCTCGCACAGAGAATTCCGATAGATAATGACGTGACCGCGAAGTGATTTCATGATATTGTCACAACTAGACTTTTGGAGTTGAACTGAACTAACAAAAAAAAAAACGCGACAAATAATAATTCTAATCTTTGTTTTTATTACACATGACAAAAAATATAGATAATTTGCAAAGAAACAACAGGTAATTTAATTTGGACATATAATTTTAATGGATCTGGGTTTGTTGCCTTTAACTATCTGCATAACATATATATTTACATCTCGCACAGAGAATTCCGATAGATAATGACGTGACCGCGAAGTGATTTCATGATATTGTCACAACTAGACTTTTGGAGTTGAACTGAACTAACAAAAAAAAAAACGCGACAAATAATAATTCTAATCTTTGTTTTTATTACACATGACAAAAAATATAGATAATTTGCAAAGAAAAACAGGTAATTTAATTTGGACATATAATTTTAATGGATCTGGGTTTGTTGCCTTTAACTATCTGCATAACATATATATTTACATCTCGCACAGAGAATTCCGATAGATAATGACGTGACCGCGAAGTGATTTCATGATATTGTCACAACTAGACTTTTGGAGTTGAACTGAACTAACAAAAAAAAAAACGCGACAAATAATAATTCTAATCTTTGTTTTTATTACACATGACAAAAAATATAGATAATTTGCAAAGAAACAACAGGTAATTTAATTTGGACATATAATTTTAATGGATCTGGGTTTGTTGCCTTTAACTATCTGCATAACATATATATTTACATCTCACACAGAGAATTCCGATAGATAATGACGTGACCGCGAAGTGATTTCATGATATTGTCACAACTAGACTTTTGGAGTTGAACTGAACTAACAAAAAAAAAACGCGACAAATAATAATTCTAATCTTTGTTTTTATTACACATGACAAAAAATATAGATAATTTGCAAAGAAACAACAGGTAATTTAATTTGGACATATAATTTTAATGGATCTGGGTTTGTTGCCTTTAACTATCTGCATAACATATATATTTACATCTCGCACAGAGAATTCCGATAGATAATGACGTGACCGCGAAGTGATTTCATGATATTGTCACAACTAGACTTTTGGAGTTGAACTGAACTAACAAAAAAAAAAACGCGACAAATAATAATTCTAATCTTTGTTTTTATTACACATGACAAAAAATATAGATAATTTGCAAAGAAAAACAGGTAATTTAATTTGGACATATAATTTTAATGGATCTGGGTTTGTTGCCTTTAACTATCTGCATAACATATATATTTACATCTCGCACAGAGAATTCCGATAGATAATGACGTGACCGCGAAGTGATTTCATGATATTGTCACAACTAGACTTTTGGAGTTGAACTGAACTAACAAAAAAAAAAACGCGACAAATAATAATTCTAATCTTTGTTTTTATTACACATGACAAAAAATATAGATAATTTGCAAAGAAACAACAGGTAATTTAATTTGGACATATAATTTTAATGGATCTGGGTTTGTTGCCTTTAACTATCTGCATAACATATATATTTACATCTCGCACAGAGAATTCCGATAGATAATGACGTGACCGCGAAGTGATTTCATGATATTGTCACAACTAGACTTTTGGAGTTGAACTGAACTAACAAAAAAAAAACGCGACAAATAATAATTCTAATCTTTGTTTTTATTACACATGACAAAAAATATAGATAATTTGCAAAGAAAAACAGGTAATTTAATTTGGACATATAATTTTAATGGATCTGGGTTTGTTGCCTTTAACTATCTGCATAACATATATATTTACATCTCGCACAGAGAATTCCGATAGATAATGACGTGACCGCGAAGTGATTTCATGATATTGTCACAACTAGACTTTTGGAGTTGAACTGAACTAACAAAAAAAAAAACGCGACAAATAATAATTCTAATCTTTGTTTTTATTACACATGACAAAAAATATAGATAATTTGCAAAGAAACAACAGGTAATTTAATTTGGACATATAATTTTAATGGATCTGGGTTTGTTGCCTTTAACTATCTGCATAACATATATATTTACATCTCGCACAGAGAATTCCGATAGATAATGACGTGACCGCGAAGTGATTTCATGATATTGTCACAACTAGACTTTTGGAGTTGAACTGAACTAACAAAAAAAAAACGCGACAAATAATAATTCTAATCTTTGTTTTTATTACACATGACAAAAAATATAGATAATTTGCAAAGAAAAACAGGTAATTTAATTTGGACATATAATTTTAATGGATCTGGGTTTGTTGCCTTTAACTATCTGCATAACATATATATTTACATCTCGCACAGAGAATTCCGATAGATAATGACGTGACCGCGAAGTGATTTCATGATATTGTCACAACTAGACTTTTGGAGTTGAACTGAACTAACAAAAAAAAAAACGCGACAAATAATAATTCTAATCTTTGTTTTTATTACACATGACAAAAAATATAGATAATTTGCAAAGAAACAACAGGTAATTTAATTTGGACATATAATTTTAATGGATCTGGGTTTGTTGCCTTTAACTATCTGCATAACATATATATTTACATCTCGCACAGAGAATTCCGATAGATAATGACGTGACCGCGAAGTGATTTCATGATATTGTCACAACTAGACTTTTGGAGTTGAACTGAACTAACAAAAAAAAACGCGACAAATAATAATTCTAATCTTTGTTTTTATTACACATGACAAAAAATATAGATAATTTGCAAAGAAACAACAGGTAATTTAATTTGGACATATAATTTTAATGGATCTGGGTTTGTTGCCTTTAACTATCTGCATAACATATATATTTACATCTCGCACAGAGAATTCCGATAGATAATGACGTGACCGCGAAGTGATTTCATGATATTGTCACAACTAGACTTTTGGAGTTGAACTGAACTAACAAAAAAAAACGCGACAAATAATAATTCTAATCTTTGTTTTTATTACACATGACAAAAAATATAGATAATTTGCAAAGAAACAACAGGTAATTTAATTTGGACATATAATTTTAATGGATCTGGGTTTGTTGCCTTTCATTTGTCGTATCCCCAGTAAACTAGGCTTTTGCCTATATCTCACTGAGGATATTTAGTATGAAAAAATAAATCGATACTTCTTTCCGATTTTTGATTACACAAAAACAAAACCCCGTTGCACATTCTCATCAACCTGACAAACAGTGACACTTAATTACAACTGGAAACATCATGCGAAATCAAACTCCTCACACATCATCACTCCAGAAAGAATTTTCATTCCATAATATACCGCACACAATCATGAGAATAAAAATAAAAACAAAAATATACAGAAATACAAATTAATGGTTGAATTAAAATAGGCACTAAGTACCAACAAAAAAAAACAAAAAAACTAAGTATGCAGTTTCATTATATATGACATATAGAACGAAACTGCATACTTTTTTTTTTGGTACTTAGTGCCTATTTTAATTCAACCATTCAAATATAAAACAACAAAAATTAAAACAACAATCTGAAATGGAAATTTAAAAATATACGTAACATAAGTATGGAAAAACGACTTAATTTAACTCATATTTTACCTGTTCTGAAACAATAGATAAATTATTTCGTCGGTCCGTATTGACATGTAAAACAAAAAACAGATATAATTTGACCATAAAATGAATATTTAAGGGACTGAATATTTTTGCTCTTAGAGGATTAATCGATGCTTTTTAAATATTTTAAATAAACCCATAAAAACATGTTTTGTTTGTGTAATATAATATAAAACGGAACCAATCCACCGACCCTTTTTTTTGTTTGATACTTCAATCCCGTTATATACAAACATATAAAACCATAAAGAAAGAAACATAGAAAGTTAGAGAAATCGTAGAAGTTATATGAAGAGTATGAATATAGCAAAGGCTAAGAATGTGTGTTGACATAGGGATGTCTGACGCTCTGTTCACTCGTTTTACAAGTATACACATTTCTACAGCATTTATATTCTGCTCTTTGATAGTTAAATTCTGTCTGAAATCCCCACACAAAGCGCCAAAATGTTTCCCTTATTAACTCAGAATAGGTAACATATGCATTAAAAATGCTCGATCTAAACCCATACAAAGCGGCGATATGTTTCAATGTGCATTAAAAATCTTTCATGCAAGCCCATAGAAAGCGGCGATATGTTTCTCGTATTACTTCAGAACAGGTACATATATTGTGAATTAAAAATGCAAAAATGCAAACACAGCGATATTTACCCCCAATTATTTCACAACAGGTAAAATGTGGATTAAATATGTTCCATGCAATCCCATACAAAGCGGAGTGATATATTCTCAATTATCTCAGAACAGGTAAAATGTGGATCCTTGACGAATATTAACTTCCTAATTGTATTATAACATACATGTATGTCCATATTTTTGTTTTTGCCAAAGAATGCAGATTTCCGCACGGCAATGGAAAATATCCACCTGCTGAACTATTGTTTGTGGGTGTTTTTCTAATTCTATTAAAAGGCTGTTGCTCCTGCCCCGTCACCATGCCAAGCTTGCTGCTTATTTGCAGAGGAAACACCGACCTGTCGCCTATTATTGTTTGGTTTTCTTTTATGGATATTACGAGCGTGTCGCGGCAGGTTGTACCACTGTTTAGCGGCGTCGACAGTTACAGTAGCGGCATACTGCAAGTACTGAATTAATTGTTGTGAAACTTGAGGTTAAAGTCTATGTGTGTGGTAACTAAAATAAATTATATGGATGAAATTAATAAGATTTTGATTTAATAGCCGTTTGACACATACACACCACCTTCCGACAACTTACGTGGCTTATCTGGTAAGACGACTGTCTCTCAACCCGGAGGTTCCGGGTACAAATCCCGCTGGAACCCAGATTTTTTAAAAAAGGATTCCTGTCTGATTTTCACTTAAGACCTCTAAAATATTTTTGGTTGGTTGGAAGAGATTGCCACATGGCGATAATCCCGCCAGGTTGTATTGTATGCAATGAAAGTTTAATATAATACAGTTCTTCTTTCTTGGTAAGTTTCAGCAGTTTTCTTACCAAATATGTTTTTCAATAACATACTTCTATGTAGATGCGGGGATGTGCCTAATGTAATGGCCGCAAGCACTACCTTCCTATCCTTACATTCATCATAAATGTATTTATTTTCTAATATTTAATTAGTAATATTGTGTTCGAATCCCCAGTTAGAGCGTCTTTATGGAGCGTTTTATAAATTGTTCTTACATATACAATATTATATAACATATTAAAGACAAAACTACTACAATGTTTGATTTATTTATCACAGGTTTTAACTTGAACTTTGTGGAACTTCACTTACAAAATATAGTTCTACAAAGTAAAAACCTTTATTACAATACATTAATTTATTATTTCATTTATCTTATCCCTGTGATACTGGCTCTCTTAAGGCGGCCTAGAAATATAAGGTAGAAATACATGTCGTGGTGATTAATCTAACAAGTGAAATAATAAAGTAATTTACTATTAAATATTCTTGAGTTTAAAAAAATCTATTCATGAATAAACATTCAGAAATATGTATTCTCAAAACATATCAATCGTACATTTTTTTAAATTTTAATTTTTTTATAAACCCTGATCAATATGAAGTGCCGGGCTGCGAACCGTCTTCTTGTATTCTGGCTGAACAAAGAATTTGAAAAAGATTGCTTTATTATTATTTTTTTAATTCCTGATTCATTTGAGTCTGTATGCACTTACTCGTACTTATCTTGCTACGTTTTGTTGGTTTATTTTTTTGAATCATTTTTAATCCATTGCTAACTCATATATTCTCCTTTACTTTTTCAAGTGTATTATTTTTTGTATTATTGTACATTTAAGATTGTACATTTAAGATAGACTTAAAAGGTTACTAACTGGATTGATTATATTAACATGCATTGTAGTTCATTATTTCTATAAGCTGTACCGTTTCTTGCATTAATAAAAATGTTACTAACTGAATTGATTATATTAACATGCATTGTAGTACATTATTTCTATAAGCTGTACCGTTTCTTGCATTAATAAAAATGTTACTAACTGAATTGATTATATTAACATGCATTGTAGTACATTATTTCTATAAGCTGTACCGTTTCTTGCATTAATAAAAATGTTACTTACTGATTTGATTATATTAACATGCATTGTAGTACATTATTTCTATAAGCTGTACCGTTTCTTGCATTAATAAAAATGTTACTTACTGAATTGATTATATTAACATGCATTGTAGTACATTATTTCTATAAGCTGTACCGTTTCTTACATTAATAAAAATGTTACTAACTGAATTGATTATATTAACATGCATTGTAGTACATTATTTCTATAAGCTGTACCGTTTCTTGCATTAATAAAAAAAAACGTGGATTTTGAAACAATATTAAAATATTACGTATTTTGATTTCATGTAGTTATTGGAAATTAATTTAATTTAAGGTTAGTGTAGTGAATTTGAATTTGAACTGAACATTATACTTTCGTTGTATAAAGTACAATTTGGCGGGCTTATTACCACGAGGCAATCTCTTCCAAACAACCAAAAATGTATTAAAGAGGTCTTAAGTGAAAAACAGTCTGGAAAAAAAAATTCCAACGATAATTGAACCAGCAACCTGCGTGTTGGAATACAGAAGTCTTGACATCTAGGACACGGAAGTCGTCGGAATGATTTGTCTTATTCAAAATCAATAAGGTTCTTTAATACAGTGACTTGGATGGTAAAGCTCAACGACGCAATGTTTTACTTCTTACCCCACTTATTATTTTGTGTGGGTTTGTTTTATATATATTCGTATATCATATTTTTTGTCTAAGCTTTCATTTATTTGTTTCTGCTGAAATTCGCATTTTGGACTGCTTGCCATTAAGCTTTTTCCACGTCTGCCTTGCCTCAGATATTAAGCCAAGTTACGAGCCACTCACCTGGAGTCGTGTTATTCTTATGCATTAACTCATTGCTGCCCATCGTGAAATATAAAATTTGTAGCAATTTTATTATTTAAAACAATTGTACTTCCTACTTGCCTGTTACTCTTTCAAAGATTTATCGATGATGCCTTATCAGTTCTGTTGATCGTCTTTTCCCTCCCCTAGTTCTAAGTGGGCCAACGCATTGCCCAGGAAGTCATGTCTTGGTCGATTGAACGCCCTCTTTCTAACGATTTTACCTCTGCCATGTTTTTTATAGCCAGTCCATCTTCAGCGCGACATATAAGGGTAAACGTGTTTGGCTGTGCATGACTGGTTCATTGTTTAAAAGTTATACTTTTGTTAATTATGAGGATAGTTCTAAGTTTTGAATGTTATTTCATGTGTCTTAAAGTATACACATCTAACAAAATTGAGTTGTATATTTTTTTGTAATAAAAATAAATTAAGACTTATGTACCGCTTTTTGAAATTACCAGTGCCTTTTGAAATTACCCTTTGTTTTCACAAATTCAAAACGTTATTAAAAGTTAATGCCGTGTTGAGTTGGCTTCAACGATTGTTCAAGTTTCGAAGGCGTTACAGGCTAAAAGTGACACTGAAAATATTTTTTGGCATTGCCCTGAAGATGAAGGGCGACATGCCTTCGAAACGCCGGTCTTCATTGAAACCAACTCAACACTTTCAATTTTTTTAAACTAGTGGAAAAAATCCGTGATGTTCTTCGAACATATGCCATAAACCTTTGTTTTAAATTTATAAACGAATAAATGACAACTCTAGTATAGATAGTAGTCAATGAACTATAGAAAACTATTTATGTTGCCTCTGATGTTTGGGCAGAAATCTAGATTATTACTGCACGATAATTATTTAGCATGAAAATCCTGTAGGTTTGGTCGAAAAAAACTCAAAATCGATTATTAAAGACCGCTGCTTCTGTTTAACGCCCCTAAATTTTATTCCATATTCTATGTAAATAATGTTTTTAATACCATATTTATTATTTTAAATTCTTGACGGAATTGTTTATTAAATTATTTTTCACGTGTTCACGTTACGATGTAACGTTAACTGATTTAAATCTTCAGATCCTTAAACTGTAATATTTTAGGCATGATGTACGCTATTTTTTAAAAGTACCAAATACTGGGTCTACTAATTTTGCGTGAAATTGAAGGAAATCCAGATCTTTATAGAAAGCATACATTAAAGTTGAATAACTTATATTTTGTTTATAGTTAAGAACTTGTTGTGGTTTTGATAGAAAACTGTGAACAAGTCAAATTTGTTAAGTGGACAAGGCATAAGAATATACAATTGGTTTAGAATATGTAATAATATAAATACACAAGGGCGTTAATGGGTTAAATGGAAGCGATGTATATACCTTTGTAAAACAACAATACGTGCCTATATATTTTGTAAAGCAGTTCTGGAGTGTTAGATATAAGTGGAAGGAAACTATGTAATGCTCTTTCCTTTGTTTAATTTTAATTGATTTTGATGTGCAGTAGCAGTAAGCCTTGAGTGTTTTATGTTACCAAATTTTGTTTAACATTACGTTGCTCTTAGAAAATATGGGTTTTATTTTTATGTGAGCTTTCGTGAAATCTCATCATAACGTTCAGTCTCATAAATTGGGGATAAGTTTTGTCTGAATTCTCTCTATTAGCAGATATATTTAGGTTTTAAATTGAAATAAATACGATTGATACATTCGCTAGTTGTTTTTCTTTAAAAAAAATCTTGTCAAATTTGTTACGAAAAAAAAACCCTCAATGTATTATATGACTTAAATTAGATGAAACAATACTCATCAATTTTATCCGATCAATAAATAAAAATAATAACGTGTTGGTTGTTACAGTTTATCATATTTGAACTATTCTTCACATCTCGTACTTCACTTCTTGAGTAGTATTTTTCTATTTTCATGATTTACATAATTTATTGAATCATACCCTCCTACCTTGATTGCATCAGATGCTGACAAAAATAGTTACTATTCTGGTATGGATCATGACCTATCATCAATTAGGAAGACTGATAATCTGATTATATTATGTGACTAATCTGCGTATCGGCACTGTCCAGGACATGGTACAAAGGATATGGTATCGAATCCATTTCTGATGTCTGCGGAAAGAAAGACGCATCTAGAATCGGGTCGTTTTCTCACAAAAGACCATACGGTCAACGCGGAGGAATAACTCGAGATTTACAAGAGGATTTTCAACTGCCTCGATGATGAATTTACTGAATATTGATAAATGTTTTTTCTTGACTTTTTTAAATTTGAGTACAAAGATCAGCTAAATAATCAATATATTTTTTAAAACTAGTATTTTTAAATTACAATCAATTACTTGATTGGTACTGAGTATTATATAAATATAACGACATATTGATACGAATATACAAAACATGTGTGAGACCAATAGCCTTCTACGGAATAGAGACCAGAGCAGACACATCTAGAACAAAATCTCTCCTGAGAACCTCGGAAATGAAAACACTGAGATGTATAACCGGAAACACACTAAGAGATAGAATCAGAAACACTGAAATAAGGAGAAAGTGTAGTACGGAAGACATCGTCAGGTGGGGAAGACAACGAAGGCGATACTGGAACGAATATGTAAACAGAATGCAAGACGACAGACTTCCACGTGTCGCCCTTCAAGGGAACCCAGCCGGAAGAAGATTACCGGAAAGACGTCCGAAAAAATGGCGTGACAGCTGGCAATCCACGTCACAAGAAGGGGAACAAGCGGAACAAACAGATCATGATCTATAGGAAGAGGAAGAAGAAGAAGAAAATAAAAATACTGTCTGAAGAGATCCTTCGAATGTACTGTCAGTTTTCCGAAATAACTCACAACATACGCACCTGGCGAACGGCAGAGATGCAATATCGATCTTAAAGAAGATGGGGCAATGGAGATGAAGCAAAATTGTAAATTCAATTACGATCTCAAACTTAATATAATACTCCTATTAAAAAAATATTAAGAAAGAAAATATATACAAGATTTTTTTAAGTGTAGTGTATATTCTTACTAAGTGATGATATCGATTTATTCCGTTTAAATATTTTCAAATGCAGACTGTCACGCCACGGAAGAGTGGATTTGAGCTTCGTGTTAAATTGTAAAAATTCAATGAAGTGTAAATACTCGTATATAATATAATATTGTAAAATATTTGATTTTATTCTATTCAAAATATATTTTGAAACGTGATTTGGATTAACAGGTTATTTTTATATGAGTATATTTGAATAATACCGTATATTTTTGCTTTCTTTTCTATGCAATTTTCTATAAGCAAGCACCTATGAATTATATCATACATCTCGTTAATTCGGCAAGTTTTGGGCACGTTTTCTGTCACGAAAAAAAAACTTAAACAATTAATTCATTGCCATTTCAATAAGTTTAATTACTGTAACAAAGCAATTGAAGCAGTTAAAACATATATTCGCTTTAACAACAAAACATGTATTTTATTGTATTATTTTTTCGTTACATGCATTAACACCTGGCGGGTTTATTGACAATTAACAATCTCTTCCAATCAACCAGAATGGTGTTGTACAAGCCTTAAGTGAAAACCAGACGAGAATCGTTTTATAAAAAATCTGGGTACCAGCGGAAATCGAACCCGTAATTCCCGATTTGAAATACAGGTATCCACATGCCCACGGAGGTTGTCGAATAAAATATGTGTACTGAGCGAACTAAATAATAGTTTAATTTAGATAATAAAATTGTGCCAACGTATATTTTGCTGAATGTGAAATCTCTCCAACGACTTCATCTCGGACTTGGATTGTTTTGGTGTGAATTTCACAGGTGTTGTAAGTCAGATGTATCAAAATAGGAAATGAGCCTAGTCAGATGACTGATAGGGCCGATATATTTATTTGTTTAAATTTCGATTTTCTTTTTATAGACAATCCACCCAAACTAGGATGATTGTGCCTCAAATTAAAGACATTATGAAATTATATGAATCGATATAATAAAACCAATTTTTAAAAAATTACACTTTCTAGATAATTCATAGTTTCAACTGATTAAGTTTAAAAAATTTAACAATCGATCTATGAATGGAAAAGTTCCTCGAAGAAAGAAGAAACGCAATATTCATTGGACGCGGTAACGATATAGCTTTTGGTAAATCAAATCTGTCTCGCAAAAAATTCTATTTAATTGAAATTCTTTACGAATTATTAGATATTACCACACTAATTATCATTGAAATCCTATACTACAAATACGCATTATCAGTGTGATAAAAAGCCATTTAATTTTTTTCAGTGCTGAAAGAAGTACTTAAATCTCATTTGATTAAGTAGAACTATATTTTTTCTTCATTCTCGATAAATTCAGTTATATTTCAGCTGCTAAATGTCCTGTTCAACAAACTACGAGCTTGAAAATTTAAGCAGTAATTTTGATGCCTTAGGCCATCTACTTAGGTTGTAGAGCTTAGTAGCGACTCATTAAAATTCAAATTCAATGGTACATATTGGATGAGGTCATATTTTAAAGTAGCAGTAAAAAAGAAACCCCTAGAAGCGACAACGTGAGAATTATGTGATTATCGATTTAATCTATTTTAACTACTGAGACATGACTTGAGAAAGGTATTCTAGTGGTTAACTTAAGACACTACTAAGGAGATATTTGGGTAGAATATTCTCATGTTTTGGAGAATAAAATAAATCGTCGGAAGGGTATTAACTTAATTGTTAACAAAAATAAATGTGTTTGTTATCGATTTTGAGTGAAATATTATAATGAATTAATTCATCATTATTTATCAAATAATTAATTCACTTTAACACTAAACTGAGCCACTTCATTTTTATTGAATGATTGACGACCTTCAAGGCATAGTTGGCAAGATCAGATGTCCCACCTGGTTTGATTCCCGATGGTGCAAAAAATAAATAAAAATGATATCAGCCTAGTTAAGGAGTTTGTTTTGTAACAAGACTCGCACGCATTAGACGTGTTTGAGTGTTGTTGCCTGACTATGTGCGGTAGTATTTCCATCGCGTGCGATGGCGGACGGTGAGTTGCTAGCCTTTAATTTAAAGGATTGATTATTGTGGCTAAATACGATATTGTCTTCCGGCCATGCTCTTCGTTAAGAGGTACAATACAAATGAATGAATAAATTGAACAAATTGTAAGTATTGTTGATTAGCCTTATGCAGTATTAATAAATATGTTTTTTTTAAATGTTTTTTTTTTCTTCACATTTATTATCATGACTCTGTAATATCTGATGGTACCATCACTATCTTTTTTACACTCCGGTTTGGCGCCATCAGTAGAGGGGCTTCTTCCCCGAGGACAGCTCATCAAAGTTGAGCTATCTAATTTTCTTAAGAGTACGATCGCACTGTACCTAATTGGTAGAAGAAGGGCAAATGCATGTTCTTATTAAAAAAAGGATTAATAGTTGAGTAATTTAATTTTGCCTTGTAACAAGTGAATTCCATCAATTTCTTATTATGTTCTTTATAAAGAGTTCATAGAATTGTATTATTTAAAAAATGTTTTCAATTCGTTGCCTTGTGTAATAAGAAAATAAAGGTAGTTATTGAGAACACTGGATACATTTTTTAAAGTTTTGACCATTCTTTGGCAACATTGCTGTGCTCTTGAAAACAGTAATTAATTAATTCGAATTTTATGTGACCGCAACAAAGTTTTTGGACTAAATTGTTTTTTTATCGCGGATAGCTTAGCTTTTTTTCTCAGTGAAAGAGCTTTATATTATAACCAACATTTAAACGTTTTCTTTCTTGTCTTATTTTTCATCTTCCTTCTTTATCACTTTTATTTTTTGCTGGAATTAATTTAAGTCTGGAAAAAACGTTTTTTTAATGCTGATATAATATACTGGAAATTGAATTAATCTTAAATTTTTTTGGTGTCGTTTTTTTATCCTACAGAAAATAGACCTATAAAAGTCCTTGTTGTTTAGTTAAATTTTCACAATTTATAGAAGTAATTTAATAAATGACAATTGTTTGCTATTTAAACTTTTCTTTTTTGAATCAACAAACTAGGTTTAAAAACTGTATTCTTTATAATTTGGGTTCAGAATTGACACAATATCGATTTTTTATATTGATTGAGATAAGTTAAGTTTTTTTTTAATAATAGATACACCGCCGTAGTCTCGTTGGTGCGATGCCTATCAACTAACTCGAGATTTGCGTGTTTGATTCCCTGATTGTACTAACCTTTATTTTCAAGTGGGGTTCCAGTTTGGTTTTCATTTAAGGCATTTTTCTGGTTGGTTAGAAGAAATTGTCACATGGCAATACGCCTTTAAGTTTACTGAAATAATGTTCAGGTTATTCGTGGGGAGTAGCGCAGCGCGGCTATTTAATCGACGACCTTTTTCCATGGCACGTCAGTATTCAAATTAATGAAAATGTTTTTTATGAACATATTTTTCCTTTATTTCTTATTATAGTATACATTGTATTCTTTTACATTTTCGATGTGTACAATGACGGGTTGATTGCATTGTAGCAATCTGTTTCAACCAATGAGAAAGATCTTAAAGAATATATACCAGATTGGAACCCTTCTAGACATTCTGGTTAGTGTTATCCTAATAATTGTACACGAAGAACTTTATCTTCGTAACGCGGGCTCTTGAATAAATGGTTTTTGTTATTTTTATGCATGATGACTTATGCTTTTTCGTCTCGAAAATTAATTTAAGTGAATTTCACTCACTCTTTTAAGAGTTTTTTTTTGTGTGAAATGATTTACGAAAAATTTCTGTAATAATAATTTATTATAAAAGGACAGTTTATATAGCGCTCTGACTCAGGAATCGAGAACTCGCTGTTATTGACATATTAAAGATGTTACAAAAAAATAAATAAGTTGAATGTATAGGCGAGTGGGGATTGCGTCGGTGGGCGGAGTCTGTAATTATGTAATAATTATATTAATAAAATAACAGTTTATATAGCGCCGTTTGTGGAGTATACTCTTCTCAAGGTTGTTTTTACTCGGGATTCGAACCCATTTTTACTGACATTAATGATATACACTTGCATATGTCGCCATATTTCCTGTTGTTTTTAATTATAAATTTATTCAAATACTTTCACATTTGTGTAAACGTTATTCGTAAAACCTCGTTGACTGTGTGTAATCCTATAAAAACATATTTTTATATGGTATTAACGTTAGAGATTTCCATGAAGCGTTGAATCCGACCGTCCAAACATTGAATACATAATTCATTAATTGAACAAAAAATTCTCCTAAGTCTGCCTGAAATGAACCCGGCATTTTTGGCCACGAAGTCCGAAGTGAATCATAGAGCTTTGAAAGGATAGTGTTCGGCAGTATGCCTGGCCAAAGAAGAAGTTGGCACTCACCCATAAAAGGTGAAAGAAGCGGCTGGCAGCAGACTCATATCATTGTCCAGGAGGGAAGATATAGTCGTGTGGAAAAAAATTATCCAGGTCATAAATTGTCATCGCGCCCATCAAGAATTCTGCAACATGACTAATAAGATAAACAATTTACCTTATAGATTATATATTATGAGCTTTTAGACTAGATTTTTAATGGTTAACCCAAAATGTGAATTGATTCAGGCTAACGGACTGATAAACATGTATCCTTTACAAAGTGGCTTACTTCAGACATTTTTTACTATTAACGCTAGTGTTGAACGATAAATACACTTCCTAAAGAATATATTCTTCATTTTTCGAATATTATATTTATACATATTTGGCCACGATTCATAAATTCCGTTATTGGATGGCCTAAGGAGAGGGTCTTTAAGAGCAAAAAATACGACTGGGTTATTTATTTGCTGTTGTTGAGTTGTGACTATTGGTCGTTAGTAGTTTTTCCGAATTTTAAAGTCAGGCCATTAAGATTTACGTTTTGTAATAAATATGTTCTTGAGTTGTGTTGAGAAGTTTGTATAGCGAACATTTGACTATTTTATTTGGAATCATGAAATGTCGTCTATTTACACAATACATAAGTCGGTCACATTTCATATTAAGTATTTTTGTCAATTTTAATTGAATAAAAAATACTTCAATTTATTCTTTTGATTTCAATTATTTCTTTTGTTAAAATATTCGTTGTCTTAGTAATATATATTTATATGAATACCTAGTAATATATATATTTATGTGAATACTTAGTAATATATATTTTTATGAATACTTAGTAATATATATTTATGTGAATACTTAGTAATATATATTTATATGAATACTTAGTAGTATATATTTATATGAATACTTAGTAATATATATGTTGTTTATAGTTAAGGCATTAACGTTGTGGAGGTTTAAAGACATTGTAATTTATTTTTAACAAACACTGTTTATTCCACTTTTTTATGACGGTATAACCCTAGCGGTTTCAAGGCTTTCACCTCATCTTCAGGGGAGTACAAACAAGACTAAATGCTGTTCGAATTGGCACCGACATAGACACTTCAACGGTTCCCCTCACCCCTCCCGCCTCCAACCGTTGAAGTGTCTATGTCGGTGCCAATTCGAACAGCATTTAGTCTTGTTTGTACTCCCCTGAAGATGAGGTGAAAGCCTTGAAACCGGTAGGGTTATACCGTCATAAAAAAGTGGAATAAACAGTGTTTGTTAAAAATAAATTACAATAATAATATATATTTATGTGAATACTTAGTAATATATATTTATGTGAATACTTAGTAATATATATTTATGTGAGTACTTAGTAATATATATTTATATGAATACTTATTCATATATATTTATATGAATACTTAGTAATATATATATTTATGTGAATACTTAGTAATATATATTTATGTGAATACTTAGTAATATATATTTATGTGAATACTTAGTAATATACTCGTATATTTATATGAATACTTAGTAATATATATTTATATGAACACTTAGTAATATATATTTATATGAATACTCAGTAATATATATTTATGTGAATACTTAGTAATATATATTTTTAGTGTATTCATACTGAATCAATGTTGATTTTTAATATTAATGTAACAAATATTATATTTACTGGTTTGGATAATGATATTTTTTAATGGAAGTAAAAAAAATATTTTAAATAATTGGCGAATTTATGATTTCATTTGACGATAACTCGATTCGATTTCATTTAAATATAACAGATGTAGTAATTTACTTGTCGAAAATTTGCGAAAATATTGCAATTTTACTGTAAATCTCGCTAAGACTGAAAACCCTAGCAGCAGGAGATTACCAGGAAGGCCGCCGAAAAAGTGGAAGGACAGCTGGACGTCATCATCCCAGGACAGCCCACCGTCATGAACAGGTCATACGACCTAGACCAAGAGGAAGAAGAAGAAGACTGTAAATGTTAACTGTTTTCAGCAATATCCAAAAAATCACTTGAATATGATTTTTTTTCTATATTTCTTACCATATTATTTATACTTTTCATTATACTATACAATACAACAGTAATTGTTAAGACAGTGAGTTTGTGCATATCTTTTGAAACATTATAATATTCAATATGGACTAATGTCCATATTGAATATGAGAGAACTGAATATATTTTATAGTAATCTATAAAATATCTTCAGATCTCTTTCAATTCGATTATAAGTGAATATTGGCGAAAAAATGTAGACAAAACCAACCTCTTATTCGATTGAACTTGGTCAGCTCTTTCTGTAATCCAATTGTATCGCTCTTGTATGATAATAACATTTTCTGATTTAAATTATTACCTTTTATTCAATTTTACCTTCCATTTCGAACAATAAAAATTGTAATAAATGTTCTTGTAATATAATTGTGTAATAATTTGAAAAAAAAAAACAGATAAGTATCGATCTACCCATGATATAATAAAATTAGGTACCCATTTTCATGTGTGATTACAATAGACAAGACACGTCGAAATGTTGGCATAGAGAATTCCATTGATCTGTGGTTTGTGCCCCTATCTTTGAACTTCTTGAAATACGTCACCTTTGAGTGTCGGAGCCTCCCAAACCAAAGGCAGCCACCGCCTTGGACATTTGTCTTTATCTAAGGTACTCTCAGAGGTCACATCCCGAGCTTTCAAGGTTACATCGAAGTCTTGAATTGATCAAACAAGCTTTAGCTGAAATAAATAATTATTTAAATCATTCATGTCGGTTTATTCGTTATTCTGATAAATTCGCACTTTGACAAATATCACGCTTTGGAGTTTTTTTTTTCAAAATTTTCACTGGCCTCCGATTCATAAATATCACATAATTGAAGATAATTTTTTTAAACAAATCAATTCTATGTAATCGACCGTTTTTTAATTTACTGGTATTGCAACTTATGCATAAAATAAAAAGGTTGTATCCTCTACTCCAAAAATGGCGCAATATTTTGTGATATTCAAAATACAAGGCTAAAATTATACGTATAATCCAAATTTTGTCACTTGCGAACTTTTAGCGAATGGTCTTTCATTTTCGTGTCCGGGCCATCAAATGTTAATTATGTCATGTGTTTTCAGTAGGATGCACCGGATATCGTACTTTCAGTCGTATTAACCCTACAATGCGGATTTTTTTTAATTGCGAAAATAAAAATATATTTATGCATTAAATATGTACTGGAACATGAAAAATACAATAAATCTTTTTTTTTTGTTTTCATATACTCGTATTTATATTTAAAAAAAAAGTGGTTCATATATGAATCATTGCGCATTTTTAAGTTAATTATATGATATAAATGTAATTATATATTTAACTTCACTTTTTTTACACATATGTACTAAAGAATAAAAGAAAAAAAAATAAGATTACCTTGATCACCAATAATAAAGTTATTTGATTTCAAACTGGAACAAATCACAAAAGTCATCTACGCGCAACTAGTCAAACTTCAACTGCCAAATTGACCGGTAAAACAGTTTCCTATTAAACCTATGTGGTTTTAAAGTATGGAGATTATTGTATCATATAAGTAACAGCGCGTGAGTCGTTGTTTATACCACTCAACACAAAAATATTTAGAAAAACTGGTTGATTCACATGTGCATCATGGCGCACTGTAAGGTTAAGTAGGTATTCTACTCTAGAAATTTGAAAAAATCGTTTTTTTGTTTTCTTTTTCATATTCTTAAAGTTTAGACCTTTAAGAATATGTTATCTAAAGGAAATTAAAAAATTCTCAATATTTACGAAGTTATAGCTATAAATGAGGCAGTAATTACGCCGCACCAGAATGACTCGGACAATAATCTCAAAATTTTAAACGCGTTTTTCTCGAAACTACTTTTTTCGACTTTGTGGACATAAAATCTCAAGTTCTATTCAACCGATTGAACACTCTCGTTCATGAAGAAGTCCCATTTCTGCATATTCACTTTGCATCTACTCATCCTTACTCTGATTCTCTTCAGGGCTCTCCAAGTAGGTCAAAGCAATTAGTCCAGCTTTATCCAATAGACAGATATTTTTTTCTTTCCACTTCAGAGAACGCGCTTTATCCGGAGGCATTGCCAATTTTTGCGGTTTGTTCATAAAACTATTCTTAGATTTCAATGTTGATATTGCGGGCTGGTGATAAAACAAGGGGTGTTTTGGGCCTTGAACTTGCCTTGTTCTTTCAAGGTCAACTGCAGTACTTCTACGGATATTGAGCTTTTGATTAAATGAGTTATTCTCATTTGATGTAAAATATAGAAGAGAACAGCAAGGAATTAGATTTAATAAGAAACACTTTCAGAACCTTGAACGTGAAACTACTCGAATAAAAATAGACAGATCTCAGCTGTAGTACTTGGGATCAATCATAAGAATGGTAGAAACCAGAATACTTCTTCATATAATTTTTAATGGTTAACAAAGCCAACCTTATTCTCCCTGGCTCCATCCCACCTCACTGTCTGCGAAGACTGTTGGGGTCAGCTCTCCTCGTCCTCAGGTTGTATGCTCTTCTGTCCCGGACTACGTCCCCCAGGCCGTGCCTCTGCATTAGGTTATCTTTTTGCACTACCCATGAATTCTTTGGTCTTCCTCTGGTTGTTATTCGAGGAAGATCCATGGAGATTGCCTGGTTCACAATGTGATCGGGTGCTCTGCGTCCAACGTGCCCATACCATCTTAATCGCCTCTCCTCCATCTTACTCTTGATGTCTGTAACACCTAGGCTTCCACGTATGCGTGAGCTTTTTATTTTGTCTCTTAGGGACACACCAGCTGACCATCTTAGCATGCGCATTTCAGCAGTTTCTAGTTGCCTAGAGTAAGAGTTATACATCGTCCAGCATTCGGAGCCATATAGGAGTGCGGGTTTGACAATCGTTTGGTATACTTTTCCTTTTAACTTTACTGGCATTTTCAGATCACATAGAACTCCCGTCATTAATCTAAACTTCATTCATCCCACACTAATTCTATGTGTTACATCTGCTGCACATCCTCCATCGCTATGAATGAGTGACCCAAGATACTTCAAGGAGTCACAAATAATTTTCAAAGCCAACCGAGAAGGAAGAATACTAGTAGGTCGTCCCGAGTTTTCAAATAATGTGCCAGTTTATATCAAGAGACTACAAATCATTTGGACATATAAAATAGCCAAATGTGTTTAATTTTTTTTTTCACAGCGTCTTTTTTATGAATCGTCACGTCATATTTTGCTGTCAGTATTGATGAATAAATATTAAAATTGGACTATTTAAAATTTCAGTGTTAATCTTAAAATAATTTTATTTCAGTCAAGTTTGTAGTACACATCACATCACATTCGACCAAGTGAGGTTTCTTTTTTAAAACCCTAAATCCAAACATAGAGTCTGCTATCTCAAGTGTCCAGAAAGGTATTTGGTCTCCGATTTTCCCATTCATCAGCACGAAATCCTCTGAAATAACCAATTTACGTCAAGAACTCTGATTTTGTAATATATAGATTTTCGGTCGACAAATATTTGGTCTTGGTAAATTGATATATATTTTCTTTCCAAAGTTTTGATGAATATAAAAGTATAAGTCTCTAAGAAAATTTGGGAATATGTTAATACAAGTGATTTGTAAATAGCTGTTTGATTAAGTTATTTATTGTATTTTCCTACCCGCAATTTTACTTTTTATTTCTGGTATACACATGTTTCTCGATTTACACAAACGTTATCGTGTCGCAATTAATAAATCGAAATCCCGCAAATCGAGACAAGAAGAAACATTTTCAAAATTGGAAGATACGTCACAGAAAATCGAAATCCGTTTAAATTGAGGTACATAATTCAAATATCGAATTAAAGTTCCATTTTCCCGTTAGATTGAGTACGTTTATCTAATATTAGGTTGAGTCCGTTTATCTAATGTTGCTTACTAAACATATTATGTTATGAATACATACTATATGTGTACTTGTATTAGTCAGCTTCAGTGTCGTTGCTCTTTCATACACATATTGTTATTCAAGACACACAAACTTTTTTACAGTTACTAGTGTTTGTTAAAGTTCAGTGTATGCTAATCCAGTTTTGTACAGCACCGATTTAATTTACACACAAACATATCACCACGCCGTGTTACTTACGGGATAGTCAAAGAGAACAGGTCTCCAAACTTTTCTTCCCAAGCACACAACTTTCGCCTCCTCTATATATTTGTATATCTCGCCATGCACAATCTTCCATTGTTCATGAAAGATTGTGCACTCCAATTATAAAGGCTTTTCACTCTTCCCCCTTTCAGAATTTGATTAATTTGGTCGTGCCTCGTTTTTCTACATTTCCTACACCTTCTACACTACTTCGTATAGATTGTTTTTGTAAATTTTTCATCACTTATTCTTTCTCTGTGGCTGAACTAACTCAATGCCCCTTTGTTCATCTTCATTATAGTATTTTCTTTCAATCTGCATTTTTTCTAATGTCATCATTCTTTATTGTAGCAAACATTGTTTTTCCACACATTATACGCAACGCTTTCATTTCTACCGCATTTTCTTTCTATCACTTTTTACCACGTCCAAGTTTCGTTTGCTTATCCTTATGTTAATACCAATATTTTACTTCTCTTAAAATATTGTGTCAAATATTTCCTTTACATAATACTTAATGGCTGATTTTTTTTATATATTTAAAACATCAACAAATCCTTCGTTTTTTTCTCTATCTTTGAGTTGTATTCAATTGTTGATTAAAATGATCGAATATTTTTTGGCATTTAACTTCTGCAGACATTTAGATCCTGTCAGCTAGAAGGCAGTGTTTTGTTTTGCTCCGTGGAGTAATAGATGACTTCGTTGCCGCCTGTCACCGCGATCTCCCCTGAGAGTTAACACCTTCGTGGCGCTTTCACAATTCAGTGACGGTTCTGAATTTAGCCACACGATATAAAAATCATGTGGTTTTATTTGATTTATAATCTTGGTACAGAATATTATCAAGTAGTATATTCAACATTCCCTGAATTAGAAATAATCACTTTTTTTTTTATAAATTCATTGAAAATAAATTGCCACATAACATTTGAGGCCATTGCTAAAATCTTCGGTATAAATCACAATTCTGTATATTCAGATTTTATAAAAAATTGTCAGATTGTAATTTGTATCTATATATTTTGAATATAATAATATGTACTGGATAATTATTTCGTTTGTTAAATAGATATTTTCGAAAAATTAAAATTGTTTCAAAAAAGCATATTTTTGTTAAAGAAGATTCAAAAAGTATAAATATATGTTTTTTCTTCTTTGAGTCAAATTTGATGTAAAAAATGCTATTCATATCTATTTATTATCTTCGTATTCACTCAGTCATTTGCAATAATGTATGTTGAGAAGTAAGTGCGATGCGTAGAATGTGTGTAAAAACATTATATGGCAATAAGGAATATGCATATTAGAAAAGGATGCGGATTTTAAGAAGATGCAGTACTTGAGATGAAGAAAGTAGCATTAAGATGGTTCGGATAGAAATAATCAATGATGAAGAAATATAAAAAAAATATTTTCGAGTAGTATCGAAGGCATGAGTTAGAAAAACGTGGTACGATCGAATGAATCAAATTGTGAAAGAGAGAAGAGTGAAAAGCATTTGTAATAAGAGAGTATGCTTGAAGAGGTGAATAGTCGTGGCAGAAGCGAAATATGTGTGTCAATGAAGTGGATATACATTCTCTCTACCTACCCAGATAGAGACATGGCTTGATTTTTTTATTAATATAAGAGTAAGTGCGACACCCGCCACTGTGCGCATTTTAACTTTTTCTGTTTGTCATTTAAACGTATCTGTTCGTAAGAGGTTTTACTTATATACTATATGTACGTAAACTATTTACCAAACAAGAAATTCTTCATGGCGCGTGACAGCCGACTAGTGAAATCTCTCCAAATATTTTTTTTTCTGTATTTCTGTATTACAAATCATATATCATAGTATAATAGATGAGAAATTTGAACACAAGTTGTATCGGACGTGTGCCATCACCCGTGTGTGTGTGTATGTGATACGAAAAGACACTGTGTGTAGATCTGTATTATTGAACTTGTATGCTATTCTTTGCTCTTGTATAATCTAATGTTCCTGTGTTTGTCTATGTAAATGTTCATAATTCAATGTTCCTGTATGTAAATCTGTTAAGTTCCTGTAATTGTATATGTCAAATGCTATATCATGTATGCAAATATGTACGTGTTATAATTCATTCTAACGTTTCTGTATATGTATAGGGTGGATGTGAACTTGTATTTGTCTGTTTCCATACCTGTATATGTATAACTGTCATGTAATTCTATATTCGTTGTAGTAATGTGTAGAATTTCCTATGTAAAATATATGTCTGTTTGACTCCGATCGTACTCGCGACCGCGTTGGAAATGTGTAACTTGCAAAGCGGTGCGATCGGGGGTAGGTCCAGGTTCAGTCGGCGTAAGCATGGCCCGGACCCCGAAAGTTGTCGTATTTCGCGGACAATGGGCGCTGCTGACGGCCGACTGACCATTAATATAGAAGGGGCTGCAATTTTGTAAAGCACCTCTCGCTACCACTCCGTTGAAATATATTCTCAGTAATACCGACTTTACCGTGTTTTTACTTGAGACCCGCTTCCCTACATCGACTGCCTGAGAGGAATCTCTCCCTGCTCTTCTTCTTCTTCTGCTGGATCTTCGAAACGGAATTCGTTACCTCGATTCTCGGAGCGCGACGCGGCAACCAACAACCTATTGCTACAGTCTTTGTACCTGTCTGGTACAAAGTGGTCCTTCGAAGCCGGATCTGCTGCGTCGCCTCAAGAATAATCTTCAGAAGTGAAGCGTCGTAATCGCCACCTTCTGAAGTTTGAGATATACAATCGTTTAGATATCATCGTCATCTTCAGAAGCGAAGCGTCGTAATCGCCACCTTCTGAAGTTTTTGAGATATACAATCTATTAGATATCATCGTCATCTTCAGAAGCGAAGCGTCGTAATCGCCACCTTCTGAAGTTTGAAGCTATACAATCATTGAGATATCGTCGTCATCTTCAGAAGTGAGGCATCAGCCGCTGTGGACTATCGTCATCATCAGCCGCTGTGGACTATCGTCATCATCAGCCGCTGTGGACTATCGTCATCATCAGCCGCGGTGGACTATAGTCATCATCAGCCGCTGTGGACTATCGTCATCATCAGCCGCTGTGGACCATCACCTTCTGAAGTATACGTCAGCATCATCATCATCGTGAGAAGTGACCAACGTAGAGCATCGTCATCGGTTGCGAGGAGCATCATCATCACAGCTGCTGTTGACTAAGCATTGTCACCAGTTTGAGTGTGGGTGATCATCACTATCTGTTGTTGACCAGCAGTGTCACCAGTGAGTGTGGATCATCGTCACCAGCTGTGGTTGACTGAGCATTGTCACCAGTTGAGTGTGGGTGATCATCACTATCTGTTGTTGACCAGCAGTGTCACCAGTGAGTGGATCATCATCACCAGCTGTCGTTGGCTTGCATTGTCACCAGTTGAGTGTGGGTGATCATCACTATCTGTCGTTGACCAGCAGTGTCACCAGTGAGTGGATCATCATCACCAGCTGTGGTTGACTAAGCATTGTCGCCAGTTGAGTGTGGGTGATCATCACTATCTGTTGTTGACCAGCAGTGTCACCAGTGAGTGGATCATCATCACCAGCTGTCGTTGGCTTGCATTGTCACCAGTTGAGTGTGGGTGATCATCACTATCTGTCGTTGACCAGCAGTGTCACCAGTGAGTGGATCATCATCACCAGCTGTGGTTGACTAAGCATTGTCGCCAGTTGAGTGTGGGTGATCATCACTATCTGTTGTTGACCAGCAGTGTCACCAGTGAGTGGATCATCATCACCAGCTGTGGTTGGCTTGCATTGTCACCAGTTGAGTGTGGGTGATCAGCACTATCTGTTGTTGACCAGCAGTGTCACCAGTGAGTGGATCATCATCACCAGCTGTCGTTGGCTTGCATTGTCACCAGTTGAGTGTGGGTGATCATCACGAGCTGTTGTTGACCAGCAGTGTCACCAGTGCGTGTGGGTCATCGTCACCAGCTGTTGAGCATCGTCATCCTCAGCCACTGACGCAATCATGCCTTCTCTGCGTTTCGGGAAAGCTCCCGCTAAGGAAGCGAGAGCAGAGAGCGACCATACCTCAGAGGCCGACTCGGTGACCTCTTCACAGTCACACGCTGACTCAGAGGACGAGATCAGGAGGCTTCAGAGGGTGCTCCGCAACACAAAGCGGAAAACGGCCGCTCTTCAGAGAAAGCTGAAACTGCAAGCTGCGACGGATGACGCCATCCGTGGACCATCGGAGGAACGCGTTCCTGATGTTCTGGCAGCTGATCCCCTGCGGCTCACCGATGATTGGGTGAGCCAGCCACAGGATCCATACGTGCAGATGGCAGCGATGTTTGCGGAGCTCATCCGATCTTCACAGGAAAGGGGAACCCTAACAGCACCAGCCTGTGAAGTGGTTGAACGGATGATCGCGCTGATCACCGCGATTCGCGACCGACATTACGCGAATTTAGGGCGGATTGGCGCGAACCAACACAGGGCGTGTCCGCGAGATGAGCGGCACGCCGAGAAGCAGCGGATGTGCCAGGATACAGCGGAGCGCAATGAAAATGCGCGATCCGCGCCCACACATCACGCCATGATGAAGGACGTCGTCGCCGATCCAAACAAGAGCGAGACGTCCGAGAATATGGCGGCGCGAAAATGCCCGCCCAGCTCTGCTGCTGTGAAACAGGGGCGGGTCGCCCATGCAGGGAGGTACCCGCCCACGGAAGGACAGAGGACCGTGAAGGACTGCGCTGTCGGGGCACTGACGTTCTCAATAAAACGAACGGACACAGGATGCCGGGCGCAGAAGCCCAAGACGCGGCCTCTGCCTACGAAACATTGCGCAGATCGACGAAAGATTTGCGCAACTCAGCGTGACGCAGAGCGAGACAAGGCTTGGCCGCGGGACAAGCGGCACGCCAAGAACAGGCAGAGGGTCAAGGTTGCAGCAACGCGTCCTCTGCCTACGAAGGTTAGCGCAAATCTTGGAAGGATTTGCGCAACCCAAGATTGCGCAAGTTCTGGAAAGATTTGCGCAAGCCAACATTGCGCAAGTCGGCAGGGCGCAATGCTGGAAGATAACGACGCGTCGCCGCGAATGGAGCGGCGCGCCGAGATGTGCCAGGATGCGGCGAAGCGCGAGGTCAATGCGCGACCCGAACTGACACATCAAGCCGAGAGAAAGGACGCCGTCGCCGATCCACAGGAGAGCGAGACGTCCGAGAAAGTTGGCGCAAATCTTGGAAGGATTTGCGCAAACGGACATTGCGCAACCCGAGATTGCGCAAACCAACATTGCGCAAGTCGGCATTACGCAATGCTGGAGGAGAACGACGCGTCGCCGCGAATGGAGCGGCGCGCCGAGATGTGCCAGGATGCGGCGAAGCGCGAGGTCAATGCGCGACCCGGACTGACACATCACGCCGAGAGAGAGGACGCTGTCGCCGAGCCAGAGGAGAGCGAGGCGTCCGAGGTTAGCGCAAATCAAGGAAAGATTTGCGCGACCCGAGATTGCGCAAATAAAGCCGAGAATTGCACAAATAGACATTGTGCAACCCGAGATTGCGCAAATCTTGGAATGATTTGCGCAAGTCGGCATTACGCAATGCAGGAAGGCAACGCGGCGCCGCCAGATGAACGACGCGCCGGGATGTGCCAGGATGCAGCGTCGCGTGACGAGGATACGCGACCCGAGCTGACACATCACGCCGAAATGAACGCCGTCGCCAAGCCAAAGGAGAGCGAGGCGTCCGGAAAGGTTGGCGCAAATCGAGGAAAGATTTGCGCAACCCGAGATTGCGCAAAGCTTTCGAAGATTGCGCAATCCAACAAACATTGCGCAAATTTGCATTTCGCAATGCGAAAGTCTTTCCAGAAGGGAGACAGCGCGCGTCCGCGAGCAGAGCGGCGCGCCGAGAATCAGCGGATGTGCCGGGATGCAGCGGAACGCGCAGAGAACGCGCGACCTTCATCGACACATCACGCCAAGACGGATGGCGTCGTCGCCATACGGAGGGAAGGCGCGACGTCTGGGGGAGAAATGGCGGCGCGACGATGCCCACCGCGCGGTGTCGTGGTGAAACCGCGCAAGCCAGGACGGCGAGAAAAGAGGTCGCGGCAGAAACCGGACCACGCCCCCTCGACAGTGAAAGCGCAGGTGTCACACGTTGGTGTCACTTGCGCCACTAACGCGATATTGACACGCGCCACCAGATGGATGAAACGGTGCGTGTCAAACTGCCGCCGCCCTAGATACCAGAGGACCAACGGCGCGCAGACCACGGAGGAGCTTCGAACCGCGGAGCTTAGGTTAAATGGGATTGCGCAGGAAGAAACCTTTCGCGCTGACCTTAGAGCTCTGCGGCGCAGCGAAAGTCTCCCACCTGGAACCAGACTGGGGGGAGTGACGCCGTGGCTGGACGCGGATGGCGTGCTGCGGACAGGTGCCCGCCCGATGACCCCGGAGGGCTCTTACACGAGTGTGATTGCCCCAGCGATATTGGGTGGCGATCACACGTGTACGAGGCGGTTGCTACAGCATAATCATGAGGGGGCGGGACATCCGAGCGCGAAGAGGGCGAGGCGACTCACCTGCAGGGCCAGGGATACGGAACCGACCTCTCCCCACAGGACGTTGCGCAAGTCGAGGACCGATTTGCGCAACAACAGGATGCTGCGCAAGTCGAGGACTGATTTGCGCGGCCACAGTACGTTGCGCAAATCGGCGAATGATTTGCGCAACCACAGGACGTTGCGCGAGTCGAGGACTGATTTGCGCAACCACAGGACGTTGCGCAAGTCGAGGACCGATTTGCGCAACCACAGGACGTTGCGCAAGTCGAGGACCGATTTGCGCAACCACAGTACATTGCGCAAGTCGAGAAATGATTTGCGCAGCCACAGGATGTTGCGCAAGTCGAGGACTGATTTGCGCAACCACAGTACATTGCGCAAGTCGAGGAATGATTTGCGCACCCACAGGATGTTGCGTAAGTCGAGGACCGATTTGCGCAACCACAGTACATCGCGCGAATCGGCAAATGATTTGCGCGACTAACGGACAAACAGACTGATCTGCACACCTGCCAGGAAATTGGCGTACCACATGCACGGCGAAGACAAGACGACGATCGCGGCTGGCGCCCTTACCGAGAGACGCGTGATTTCGAGGGCGAGACCGGGAGACCACGCCGGGAGGAGATTGGCCTCTGCGATGCGACAACACACGTCCTTGCTGACCATGAGATGTTACTCCGAAGATGATACTATACGGAGGTAACATCGGGGGGAGTGTATCGGACGTGTGCCATCACCCGTGTGTGTGTGTATGTGATACGAAAAGACACTGTGTGTAGATCTGTATTATTGAACTTGTATGCTATTCTTTGCTCTTGTATAATCTAATGTTCCTGTGTTTGTCTATGTAAATGTTCATAATTCAATGTTCCTGTATGTAAATCTGTTAAGTTCCTGTAATTGTATATGTCAAATGCTATATCATGTATGCAAATATGTACGTGTTATAATTCATTCTAACGTTTCTGTATATGTATAGGGTGGATGTGAACTTGTATTTGTCTGTTTCCATACCTGTATATGTATAACTGTCATGTAATTCTATATTCGTTGTAGTAATGTGTAGAATTTCCTATGTAAAATATATGTCTGTTTGACTCCGATCGTACTCGCGACCGCGTTGGAAATGTGTAACTTGCAAAGCGGTGCGATCGGGGGTAGGTCCAGGTTCAGTCGGCGTAAGCATGGCCCGGACCCCGAAAGTTGTCGTATTTCGCGGACAATGGGCGCTGCTGACGGCCGACTGACCATTAATATAGAAGGGGCTGCAATTTTGTAAAGCACCTCTCGCTACCACTCCGTTGAAATATATTCTCAGTAATACCGACTTTACCGTGTTTTTACTTGAGACCCGCTTCCCTACATCGACTGCCTGAGAGGAATCTCTCCCTGCTCTTCTTCTTCTTCTGCTGGATCTTCGAAACGGAATTCGTTACCTCGATTCTCGGAGCGCGACGCGGCAACCAACAACCTATTGCTACAGTCTTTGTACCTGTCTGGTACACAAGTCATAAATCACCACATTAATGTAAGATTAAACATTAAGCTATTTTTAATAAGTATCTTAAAGTAATGATAGATTATTTTAACTTTCAATTAAATTACTTTGTTGATTTTATTGGGTTTCCCTGTCGGGATAGACAGGGAGGAGAGAGCGCCAGACTTTCCTCATGTCTTCCGTTAGGATGATACGACACTCAAAGATGGTATCCGCTCTGGAAGGCCGATTACGACTGATGACGGCCAAATCAAGGCTTTGATCGAGAATAACTAGCGTTCTACAACATGATATGTTTTCAATATCAGGTAGTTGTACTAGTGTTTCAAATATATGTTTGATTTTCAACAAAAAAGTTAGAAGAAATCTAGTTCACCTTTTAGTATAAATATAATTTTCTTGTTTTGATATTTTTTAATCCATGCCCAATTTGTTTTGTAAGAAGACTATTACCTAAGAAAATAACTTTATTTAGAATTCTATTTAAATCGTCAAGACTCTTTTTTAATTTACTTCAAAACATTAGTTAGTAACTAGTATATTTGATTATAAATTCAACTTGAAAATTATTCTCGATTTAAGCACACGAATCGATACCTTAATAAAAAATAATTGAGCTTAATTTAAAATGAATAAGATGGGATAAGTTTTAATAAGTACGTTTTATGTAATTACTTTTTCTAATCAGGAAAGTCTAAACTTAATTAAAACGATTCGATATTTTATGTTTATCAAACAAAATAGAATAAAAAAAATCCGATGAAATGAAAAACATAAAACGCAAAAAAATATTGACCCTGTACCGTCAATATGGACCTTAACTTCCACATGTTGTGTATAGAATAATATGGACCCAATATAATCCAAATTGGGGTGGTTCCGCCACATTTCTTCTTTAAGTGGTTGACTCAAGTTAGCCTTGGGGGTTTATAGTGTCGCAAAAAAGGCAAACAGGTAATAAGTAATAATATATGCTCCTTCTATCTATAATGATATCTTTCTTCAGAATAACTCGATTCCCCACTTGACAATTTAAAAATAATATCCTTTACATATTTTTTGTCATAAGAAATAAGCTAAAAGATGAATACTGCTGAGAATATTGTCTCTGGTTTATTTTTTTTTGACCTTTTGCTTCAAATCCCTAGTGATATGCGTATGTGTTTTTAAAATAACTTAATATTCAAATCGCGTAGCCGCATTCTAGTCATTTTTCTAGAACATTTGAATTTAGATTTTTGATTTTAGTTTCTTTTTTTATTTTGTTTTTGATGATGTGGTTATTCTTTATTGGAAAATAATTCGATATGACATTGACGGAACTTCTTTTTAATCTATTTCTCTTTATATCGACTTACTTTTTTTTATTGTTTAAATAAATCTGTATTTTTAGGCTTTTTAGGATCCACATGTTCCCTAATTTTACTTTGTCTGCTTGATTATTAATATGTGTACTCGGAATAATCCGTCAATAATGACGGGAGTAAATTAAAAACTTTTTTTATTTAATTAAACTATGTTGAAGATGTTTTGAATACATTAATGTACTGCAGAAAAACAATAAACTGCCCTAACAATAGTTATTATATATAGAAACTAAAACTTACAACAATCACAAATGCAAATAATTTATTGTAATTTATTTTTATCAAACACTGTTTATTCCACTTTTTTGTGACGGTATAACCCTACCGGTTTCAAAGCTTTCACCTCATCTTCAGGGGAGCAAAACAAGACGATTTAGACGACGACAACGATTTAGACGAGTCTTGTTTGTGCTCCCCTGAAGATGAGGTGAAAGCCTTGAAACCGGTAGGGTTATACCGTCACTAAAAAAGTGGAATGAACAGTGTTTGATAAAAATAAATTACAATGTCTTTAAACCTCCACAACGTTAATGCCTTAACTATATACATCAAGTTATTTATATTTAAAACGTGTTTCAGAGCATCTTTATTTTTCCTATTGTAGGCTATTTCCAATATGTTACTTATTGATTATTTTTCAATGCTTTTTGTGCCGTGGCCGTCTTAAAAACGGTGAGAATGATTTATTTAGATATTTTAATCACCTGCTTCAATAACCTTTTTTTTATTATCATAAATAGAAATTACGAATCTGCCATTAAACTGAAAATGCATTTTCATTGAGTGTTTGAAACACACTTGGTGATTTATTTTGTAGCTTCAATACGTGAATACTAATTATTTATACATTCCTCTCTAGAGAGAAATGTTGACAAAGAGTTTATTTTTTAATTTGTCCAAATGTTTCTCAAGAGATTTACTCAGTCGTTAATTAGATTTTATGTTTGCGTCATTTCCTTCGTTCGCTGCTAAATCCGTGAAATCTGTAGTTACTCAGTTTCTGTTTGTTAACTCCAAATTATAATAACCTTAAAAACATTGAGAAGTAAATAATCATAGTTCAAACAAAATAATGTTATTTTTTTAATCTTTCTTGATAGTTAATTATTTTTAACATTTGATTGTATTTTATGCGCCAAATTTATATTTTATCTCTTAAAGTATTCCTTTTTTGCTTGTTGCATTCTATACTTATTAATATCTTCAATTTAACAACTTCTGAGCATTTCATCGGATTATTAATAGAACGAACATATTCATTATATCGCACATATATCAAGCAACATTTGTAAACCTTTTCATACAATTCTCTAGGCTTTCCTACTTCCATTAATCTTCTTCTTAGAGAGTAACTTACCCTGGTTGCATCTTCTTCGTTGAGATAACAAGAATTTCTTTAAATATTCTATGTATGATGAATCTGAAATCATGCGCATGCTAAGATGGTCAGCTGGTGTCCCCCTAAGAGACAAAATAAAAAGCTCACGCATTCGTGGAAGCCTAGGTGTTGCAGACATCAACAGCAAGATGGAGGAGAGGCGATTGAGATGGTATGGGCACGTTGGACGCAGAGCACCCGATCACATTGTGAACCAGGCAATCTCCATGGATCTTCCTCGAATAACAACCAGAGGAAGACCAAATAATTCGTGGTTGGTGCAAAAAGATAACCTGATGCAGAGGCACGGCCTGGGGGACGTAGTCCGGGACAGAAGAGCATACAACCTGAGGACGAGGAGAGCTGACCCCAACAGTCTTCGCAGACAGTGAATTGGGATGGAGCCAGGGAGAAGAAAGATGATGAATCTGAAACCAGGGAATAATGTTCAAAGTTTTTCCAAGAAGATTTTAATTTTTAAATGAACTATATACCATAGACTATCATGTTAGTATGTAGAAAATTTATCTTAAATAAAATAAAAAAAATTTAAAATTATATAACTATTACGGCTAATTTTGAAATGAGTGAAACGTATAAAATATAATAAAATACTTCCGACTTTAATGTTGTCTATTCTTATTAAAAATACTTTTTTGTCATTTTCTTTACTTTTCTGTGTTTTTTGTTGCTCGATGAAAAAAATACTAATCACATTTTGACGTAATGTCGAAAAATCATAGTATAAATAGGCCAAAACCCATACGGCGGCTGTCGCCAAAGAAAGAATACGAGAATTGAATTTTGAATACAAGAGAGCGAGAGAGGAATACTTGGATTCTCTCCGAAAGTAATTCGAAATTTGAATCTCGGTGTGTCCGTGATAAATGAAAAGATAGAAACTATACTGAACGAATTTTAAATACCTAGCTAACAATTTTTGAACCGGTATAAAAGGGGACGATGTATAAATGATATATATAAACAAATTCTACATTTATGAATATATATTTTCATAAATGTAGAATTTGTTTTACTTCCGTGAATATTTCACGGGTTGCAACTAGTAAAAATAATTTGTTTTTAATGTTTATTCCATATACCCGTATGTTCAGAGGATTATTATTTTTGTTGTAGTGATTGTCATTTTTAGTTGGGTTACTGTACTACGTTACGTATTTGGTTTAACCACATTACTCATGTATCATATACTCGTATGTATAATATATCCAAGGGATTTGAATATGTTAATACAATACTTTTACATATTTGAGTTACTATTTCATTCATGACTGGGGTGTTTTTTTTTGCGGATGATCCAAGCCAAAAACCGCATAAATTTCTAAAAAATAAACAATGTGGGTATATTACACTATGGCTCTATGCCAGATTGCTCTACATATTATAAATAACGAAAAGAACATGGGAAATAATATATATCGTAACATAAACTAGAATTACATTTATTTCAATCGATAATATTTTCAGAGCTTTCATATCACGTATGTGTTAATTCAATTTCAATTTTCTGGACACTAAATATTATCTTCATATTTATTAATGTGGGAAACCCGTACCACTGTAGGGGGATTTGTGGTATTATTTCAAGTTATATCATTCTTCTTTTTTATTTAGACATTTCTTTTAAGAAAATTGTTGTGTTTTACCTGTTTTGTGTTAGTATATAATGACCACGTTAACGGTCGTTGTTTGATATATAGTATAGCATTCACGCAAAGCGAGCGGGCGCCCTAGGCTGATTCTAGGTGGTTTCACTTGAAGACTATTGTTTTGCATATTCTCCAGTTACGTTGGGTAAAACCCATATTACACCAGAATTTAGGGATTTCTGTTGCTTAGAAGTAACTAATCATAAATTATTGTTGCGATACTAAGCAACACTCAATAGCGGCATTTAAAAAAAAATCCGTAATGAAAAGCTGCGTGCTTGCAGAATTGAAGCAGTTTGTACCGAGTAAACAGTCTTTCATCTACTATATAGGATGACTGACAATCACACTCGATCATGTGAGATTGCCTATAATTATCATATATAATTACTTATAACATATCGAGCTTAAAACACCATTGACGTGAATTATTTCACTGAGAGGCGCTGTGCTTTAAATCTTTTAATTTTGTTATGATTTGAAGGATTTGTTTACCATTGATATTATTCACCACATTCTGTGTGCAGTGCTCCACCACCTTCATGTAACTCTTTTATATTTTCACCGAAGAAGTTTTCTCAATATAATTCAGACTCGTAGCTTCAAAATAAGTAAAAAATTACAAATATTTTTTTAAGCTGTAGAAAAGAAGACTTTGATAGTAAACGTTGTAAGTACCTAAAGTAATATTGAAATTCAGAAAGCAAATATTTAACAAGAAGAGAGAAATTGTTGGAAGTGTTCCAAAGAAAGAATTTGGAGTGACTGATCAATTAGTAAAAGCAATTGCGTCGCTGTACGAAGACATGTGTAAGTAAATGGAGTATTCATTGCGTGGTTTAAAATGAACAAAGCAAGGGTGTGTGATGTCACCTTGGTTGTTTGATTAATATATACTAGTTGCAACCCGTGAAATATTCACGGAAGTAAAACAAATTCTACATTTTTGAAATACCGAATGGAGCAAGATCAGCTTAAAGTTTTTTCGGTTCATTAATGTTTAAAGTTTAAAATAAAAAAAGGTACATCTTGATTGATGAATTATTTAATTCTCAAAAATCTCTTTATACACGATGTTTTGTGTATGAACATTAATTACTGTTGTTCAATTTAAATCGTTGATAAAGTTTTCCTTGAAGACTTGTTTCAGATGTATTGACTGTAATGTTTTCGCGTTTCCGACGTCGTGAAAAAGCCTTACCTAATTGTCTGCATTAAAAAAAAGAGCATAAGATAAATAAACACAAGTAATTATAAGGTTTAATATAATAGGAAATAAATTAATTATTTAAAGAATTACAATTCAAAATAAATTGGCATCGTCCCCTTTTACACCGGTTCAAAAATTGTTAGCTAGGTATTTAAAATTCTTTCAGTATAGTTTCGATCTGTTCATTTATCATGGACCCACCGAGATCCAAATTTCAAATTACTTTCGGAGAGAATCGAAGTATTCCTCTCTCGCTCTCTTGTATTCAAAATTCAATTCTCGTATTCTTTCTTTGGCGACAACCGTCGTACGGGTTTTGGCCTATTTATATTATGATAGATTCATGTGTACGCATTTAAAAAAATGATGAGTGAGGGGTAAGATGAGTAAAATACATTTACGTGGATTTCTGTACGCTTGGTGTTAGCAAACGTCCCCGATTGAGACCGCTTGGTATTAACAGGTGTCTTTAATGATAGCGGACTTACCCATATGTATAGTATACACTAATATCGTCACGTCGTTTCCTTATTGCGGTATGCCAAGAGGACAGAGTGTAACCTTATCTTTTCATACTTTTCTTGACATTTTTCTAACACGCCTTACACTCATCCTGCTTAGTTACAACAGTCCTTAGCTCACATTAATCCTAAATCGCTTAATTTCGTATTCTGTCAGACATCGTTACTCGCGTCTTCTTCTCAGTGCTGCCATTCCCATTACAATTTAAAGATTTCTCAAATGATTTATTTTGAAATATTTATTTTCTTTTTTACATTTTCCTAACGCCTATACAAGTATTAGTTAGAAAGCATTAATCAGTTTCTAATGTTAATGATTTCCTCGCCCCATAATGTCGAGCATCCTTGAGGTTATTTCATCATCTAAATCATGTTTCTATTAGAGCCTCCTGTGTTTTTTTAGGGTAATTAATTTTTAAGCACCCTTGTATAATTTAGAGGAAAAAATGAAAAATCTGGCCTGAATCCTAGTTTGAGGGATGGGCGGTCATTAGCGATAGCACCTGGGTAAAATTAATTCTACTTGGGTATTTTATACTTCAAAATTAATATTATGTTATTTCTTGATATTCTCGTTTAGTTTAAATCTTAACGACTTAAAAGTTTTCAAAGCTGTTTCATTAAATTTATTAACGTTAATTTAAGCACGAATTTGTAAGGCTATTCATTTAAATTAATAAAGCACGAAAAAAGGATCGAATTAAAAAAAACATACTTCAATTGTTTATGTAGGAAAGTATCAAGACACTTCATTTTATCGATTTTCTTAATTTTTCTAACGTTGAAACAGTTTACTGCTGTTTGGACCAGTTTCACTAGATGTCAAGTGTCCCTTTGTTTTTTGTTCAATTTTAGTCCTTACTTAATTTTAACTCAAAATAATAAGTTAAAAAAATATTCAACATTCTTTTTTTTTCCTTTTTTTTTACATGTCAATATATTCCAATTGGTGATTCGGTCATATTAAACACCGTGAATGGGAGACAACATTGTCTCGGTCCCATTGATCGAGTCTTCGGGCTTAGAAAGTTTAGTGGTTCACCATCGCACGTGTTGGTAAAGAGGCAGTATCACTCGCACACGTCTATCGCGTGTTAGTATCGTTACCAGACGACCTCCGTGGCCTAGTTGCTTAGACTCCTGTCTCTCAATCTATTGGTTACGGGTTCAAATCCCGCTGGAACCCAGTTATTTTTCAAAAGGTTTTCACTTAAGTCCTCCAGGTTGTACTGTATACAAGGAAAGTATAATATAATACAATACGTCAAAACTCTTACTAGATTGGGATCTTTGATTTTTTTATTCTTTATTTTCGGGTTCCATCGGGTATCGAACCTATAACTCCCGGGTGAAAGTCAAGTGTCGTGCTAACTAGGCCACGAAGGTCATCAACATTGTACTTATAATTATATTTACTGATAAAAATCCCGTCTCCAAATTATTGCATTTATTTAATAAAAAAATTATTTAAATTAAAACATTAATTATGTTACTTATAATTAAGGCATTAACACTGTGAAGGTTTCGAAACATTGTAATTTTTTTAGTCCAACACTGTTTATTCCGGTATAACCCTACCGGTTTCAAGGTTTT
Source organism: Odontocerum albicorne (assembly GCA_949825065.1). NCBI lineage: Eukaryota > Metazoa > Arthropoda > Insecta > Trichoptera > Odontoceridae > Odontocerum > Odontocerum albicorne. The sequence goes on from OX463849.1 coordinate 42,765,802, forward strand.
CCCATCATCATCAGGGAGCACAAACAAGACAAAAATGTTTCGTTTGTGCTCCCCTGATGATGAAGTGAAAACCTTGAAACCGGTAGGGTTATATTAAGTGAAATAAACAGTGTTGCACTAAACAAATTACAAAACAATAATTATTTTGTTAGTAATAATAAATATTCAAATATACAAAGATATAAATATTTTTAACGGAGAAGAATGATTAAAAAATGATTGGCACATTATTCTGCGAATTGTAAATCAAACAAAAATATATACTTCTTGTTCTACCCTGGGTTTATATGGTCGTTTTTTTTTCATCAAACTCCCTTTAGTATGCAAGTCGCCGAGAGAGAGACCCATCTTATTACGACTTATATTAGATTTTTAGTGTTCGTCTTTTTTTTACCTGAGTCCTTATCCCTAGAAGAATTTTATCCAATCAAGGGTCATCTTAGGGTAGATAGGAGATAATATTTTTTCCTTCACACGTGAATAGTTTTTAAAACGGCCCCCTATTTAGTGTCGTGTTGGCATGACGCATGAAATTTGAGCTCTGGGTGCCTCCAGAAGCGGAATCGGTTACACGTATTTGAGTTTTTTTTTCATAATAATGTTTTAAAATGCTGTTGTTTTGAATATAAAATGCTGTTGTTCCGAATATAAAATTTCTCAACGTTACTTATAACATCAAATTTGCATTAACTTTAATTCATTATCTGGGTCGATATTTTTTTATTAATAGGCAATCCACTCAAACTAGGATAATTTGTGTCACCAAATTCAAGTCATTATGCAATTATATCAGTCAATATAATTCAACTTTTTTTTAAGTGACAATTCTAGTCAATTGAAAGTTTCAACTGATTAATCTTCAACATTTTTACTATAGTGGAAAGTGGAAATAAGTGGAAAAGTTCCACGAATAAATAAGAAATGCAATATTCATTTTACGCTGTAAAGATATGGCTGTTAGTAAATCAAATATGTCTCGCAAAGGACAACCTTCTTCTTCATCTTATTTTAGGCCTGTTGGCCTATTATGGTCCTGCATTATGGTTTGCCTCTTATGACGTCGACTGCCAGCTGTCTTTCCATCTTTTGGGAGGTCGTCCTGGAGGTCTGCTTGCTTGAGGGATACTGTCCCTGGCCATTCTTACGACTCATGGTTTCGCCATTCTGGATACGTGTTCGTTCCAAAACCTTCTTCTCTGACGTCCCCATCTGAAAATATCTTCAATTTCGCACGTCATTCGGATTTCTGTGTTTCGTACTCTATCTCGAAGGGGTTTGCCAGCGATACTCCTGAGTACCTTCATTTCGCTGGTTCGAAGGAGATTTTTGGTTCTAACAGTGTCGGCTCTGGACTCTATGCTGTATGTCATTATGGGGCGAACACAGGTCTTGTATATCCTCACCTTGCTTTGGATGTTCATATGCTTGTTTTTCCAGATAGTGTTTAGCATATTGTCGCCCATCTTGTATCCCAAGTTAAGGTCGGCAACTTCTTCCATAATTTTATCCATAACCAAGTTAAATATAAATGTTATCTTATTACGGAGGAAATTGTATAATTTACGAAATATTTTATATTCACGAGTTCTGTCACCCTTTGCAAATAACAATAAATATTTTCGTCAATATGACACTTAAGCAAATTATGTCTTCTATTCTCAAAGCGGACAATGTTGTGTACGAGTATGAGGCGTGAAATGGCTTTTTTCGCATTGCTGATTTTTTGTTGATTTTATTACCCAAGGACTGTATTTTATATCGATGATTTTAATGTGTCTTTTTCATAGATTTATAGATAATTTCGTTGTCTGACATCTTTTCATATTTCCTTTATTTAGTCTACATCAGTTTGGCCATTAAATCCAGCTTAATTACATATTATAGTGTTAATTGCAAATTAAATCTTTTACACCTCGCCCAGCGTTGAACAAAGTTTATTATAGCAAACACATTTTGCGTGTTGGTGATGGCGAAATTTTAACTGGGCCCACTTGTTACTCCATCTTGATTGCTGTGTCTACACATCTCGGCAGAGCTAAGATCCCGGGGGACCCACAAACCCACCACTATTACGGTACCCTACAATTGCTTGCCTATTTACATGACCCATGTCATTTAAACTGGAACGAAAGGCCCGAACAACGGGTAGCAAAGGGGAAACAATTCTTTCGAAGCAATCAGAATAATACTATCAAATACGGGTCTTTTTACTAACGATACTTAATAACCATTCACATTGTTGATGGAACATGACACTGGATCTAAGATTACCTTCTTAGCTGGACACCATAAGACCGATGCTATATTTTTATTGGAGTCAATTACCGGAGTTTCTCTTTTTCCTGGATCGTCCTCGTGGTCGATGCTATCTTTTTATATTATTTTTATGTGAATAATATCGCCATGTTTTGGTTTTTATTCTCATGCGGCATTGTTATTTCTGGGCGTTATAGTTTTCGTCTCCTAGATATACGACAATCTGCTGGATATCGTGGTCCCTTAAATCTCACCAACTAGGACATGTTCATAATAAAAATCACATTTGTTCGAATGAAAATATACACTTGCTATTTTTCTTTCTTTTCCAACAATGGTTTAGAGACTAAGATCTTGATATTGGTCGATTCAAACCGCTGACATATTTTTTTCTTATCCAGACAAGTTAGTTTTTAACGACGCACTTTTCAGAAATATATTTAGTCTTTATTGTAATTGTCATGATTATCTCCATTTTCTTTTTACTTCTATTTGTTTGTAATAATGTAACTGAATATTTACAATTAGTTAATATTCATATTATTCTATGATACTTAATTTAAGATAAAGCTTTTTATTTCTTTATTTGTATTTTCTTGAGTACAGTTTGTTTATGCGATGCATTTTTTTTTGTATTTAAGGACATATCAATTTCTTCTATGTAAGAATTTGATATTTGACTTGAACTTAATTTGGCTTTGCTTTTTTATATATCGGCAACGCCAAATAAATAAAATTGTGATATAATGTATAATATTTTAAATAGGAGAAATGACGAGTACCTAAACGTGACAAACGCGATAGAGGTATGATGGGATATATAATAATAAGGTGGAGATTTGCTCTCTCTTCTTAGCTTTATAGGGACTTTGGTTGGTGTCTCTAATGATGAGAATATTTTTTTATTGTTGGTTTGTTTTATTTTCTATTTAAAGCAATAATCATATTAAAAATATTCAAATTAATAATATATTCATGAACTTGCTTTCTTCTAATTTATTTGTTGACAACATAATCGATTCTTTCTTCTAATTTATTTGTTGACAACATAATCGATTCTTTCTTCTAATTTATTTGTTGACAACATAATCGATTCCTTCTTCTAATTTATTTGTTGACAATATACTCGATTCTTTCTTCTAATTTATTTGTTGACAACATAATCGATCCTACATAAATAAATACGTTATTAACATCTTCTAAAAATATAATGATTCAGAATACATATAGGTTTCAAAATATGATGCATGAAAAAACCAATGGATAATATATTTTTTTTAATTTATTTATTTCACCTGGCGTGTTTATTGCCATGTGACAATCTCTTCCAACCAACCAGAAAGTTGTTTTAATGGGCCCTAAGTGAAAACCAGACTGGAATTCCATTTAAAAAAATCAGGATTCCAGCGGGGATCGAACCCGCAACCTCCGGATCGGCAGACAAGCGTCTTACCTCCAGGCCACGGAGGTCGTCTAATATAGTACGGAAAGTAAAAAAAATCAATTAATTAAATTCAATCAACAATACAAGACTTCAGTAGAAAAAACTAAATCTCTCAAAATCAACGAAATCATAAGGAAAATTACAAAAAAAATAAAATAAACATGACATACATACCATGAGGCTGGTTTCCTCTCAGGGTAGGTAGAGAGCATAAATCGCAAGACTTCCTATCGTGACACACATATAACGCCTCTTCTTTATCCATACGCCTTATACAATGCCTACGATTTCTCAATCTTTTAAAATCTCTTTCAAAATGTCAGTCACTTGGTCCAATCAGACTTTCCTTGGTCTTCCTTTACCACTCCTTTTATTCACAATTTGTACTGTAAATTTGTTTTGTAAGTATTTCATCATTCATTCGTTTTATATGTCCAATCCATATCCGAGTGGTCTTTTTTATCTTACTTTATACATCAGCCTTAAGTTCACATTCATCACTTATCACTTTATTCCGTATTATGGCGTGCATTGACATCCCATGTATTCTACTTAAGATAAAACGGAATAATCCAGTGAAGACCTAAGATTGAACAAATACAAGAAAAAGACCCTGCTGAACTCAACAACATCTCGACTGAAAATAACCACAGAATCTTTGCTTGTAGTAAAATATAAATTGAAATCGATCTTTTTTCATTGAAAATACGATATTTTTACACAAATGAAAACTCACTTCAATAGTTAGTAGAAAAGCCGCTTGCCAACTTTTTGAAATATTTTCGGGAGCCTATTCATAACGTGTTATTGGGTATAATTAAATAAAGTTCTTCAAGCAAGCTCAAGTACATTTCTGAATAGAACAGAAGGAGCAGATTTACGTAAACGTTTTGATTGCTTTGCCAGCGTCATTATTTTTGTTTAAGCCAGACTCGTCAACCATACTTTATTCATAACGAATTCACGTTATATTGAAATACCGTGTACCTCGTTAAGTATTAAAACACGAAGAACGTATATAACACTCACATAAACGTTGGGAAAAAATGGCGCACAACATCAGTGGCTAATATTAGCAACTTTAAAACACTTGGTTTATGTGAACATTTTGCTTTGCTTTTCTTTCATCATTATTCGACTTCCGTTGTCTGCTTGGTAGTTGAGGGTTGTGAGTTCGATTCCCGTTGGAACCTAATTTATTTGAAAAAAGTTCCAGTATTGTTTTCACTCATGCCTCTTTTATTTTTGATTGGTTAGAAGAGATTGTTACACAACAATAAACCCTCCAGGTTGTACTTTATACAACGCAATTGTAATACGATACAATACACTCTGTGTACCTTTTGGCGTAGGCAAAGATAACAAATGTTTTTTTTTGTCAACGCTTTTGCCTCTTCAATATCCTCACTTCTCGTCATGCAAGTTCTTCCGTTTCTTATATTTCTTTCCGTTTATCCAATTAATATGTTTTAAACCATCTCCATTCATTATTTACTTAATATACTTATTCCTAGATCTCTATCTATAACTGTCCTTTCCTCGTTCATAACTATCTTGCCTTAGAGAAACAATCTAACTTATTGTCTGATAACAATGATGATAAATATGACAACACGTGAGCATACATTCCCCCGTACTCCACCCCGCCACCGACACCACCACCGGCAGACAGCCTCCCTCCATAGACAACCGCGTACTTCCCATAACTAACGTATATGTATTAATATTTTATAAAAAGTCACACACGTCTCCCCACATACCTATATATACTATACATCATTTCATATTTTTTATTTTATTCACCATCATCTCGCCTTCATTATTTTTCACTCACATCCATTCAATATAGTACCGTGTGTGACAACGCAAATCCACAAATCTATGTATATTCGTATGTAATATTATTTATATATCATCACGTTTATATATTTAACGTTTTTTATTATTTCTCACAATCATTCATCAAAAAACAAAAAAAAACTATCCTTTCCTGTCTCCATAAAATAACCAAAAATTTCAACCAAATTACGTAACAGTCAGAAATTATCCGATGAAGGAGTATGGCGTCCTACCATTGGACCGAGACTCCGAATAAGTTATCCACCACTTGCATAACTAGGCATAACATTTATCCTGTTATACGCCAAGTTGTCTTTTTACAATCATAATTTAACATTCTGCTTTCCATTTAATATTTATTTCTAGTCATTAATTATTATGGCTTTTTTAAAATTATAGTAGTTTTATTATATTGACTCGTATAATTGCATAATGACTTGAATTTGGTGGCACAAATCATCCTAGTTTGAGTGGATTGCTTATTAAAAAAAATATTTATGTCACCATAAGTTTAAAGTTGCTTTACATCAGAGGTATCCAATCAGTCGATCGCGATTTACCAATCGATTGCGGCATGTTTTAAGTAAATCTTCACTTTTCTTCCATTGCATATACTAAAAAATATTATTTTAATCGATTCTAATAAGAAAGACAACGAACTGAAAAAGTGAAATAAGTTGTGTTTTAAACATGAAATAAATATAAGGATATATATCTACCTTACGATTTTCATTCTTTAACTTGTAACTAGATGCATCTCAAATACGGAAGTTGTTTTTGTTAACCGGATATTTTGATGTATTATAGCTTAGCTCTTGCGTCTGCGCACGTCAAATTGTGTTTCTCGTCTTTTTTCTTCATAATATATAAGATTCATATAAATTAAATTTTATACTGTCTACTTTTTTGTTCATAATAAATATTAAAATACGAGTCCCCCTCCCCCTCTCCGTAGTTGCAGTCCTAAGACTGGTTTGCAGCAATTTCAACTCTTCTCCTCCATTCCTCCCTGTCCTGTGCGGCTCTTTTTAAATATGTATATGTTGAGCAGCGCACGTCCACCAACAGGTCCTCCAGGTACTCTCGGCGTGGGCGTCCCCTAGAGTTTGTCCCCTCGGTCATACCCTCCATTATGGCATGCAAGAGGCCCTCTTGTCGTATTATATGACCGATCCATCCTGCACGCCTTTCGGACAGGATCCTGAGCAGGTGCTTTCCTCCTTCGATTCGTTGGAGAACCTCTGCATTTGTGATGTGGTCTCTCCAGGAAATTCCTAATAGTCTTCTATAGGACCACATCTCAAAAGCCTCTAGTCTATATCTGACGAGTATTATATCTGAATATAATTTTGTATACGAGTATTATATCTGAATATATTATATCTGAATATCTGACGAGTATACGAGTATTATATCTGAATATAATTTTGTATTTTTTAGATTGCAACGTCTTCTTTTAAAAAAGTAGCTCGCATGTACAAAAGGATAAGGTTGGACAGCCCTGCTATACACGATCGAAAGTCGCTTGCCAATTGCCAAATAATATGTATATTTTATATATCACACGCTTATATTATAATATTGTACAATATATTTATTTATTACTCGTAGAATAAATTGAGCTTAATATTATATTTCTAAAAATATATTGAGCTTAATATTATATTTCTTAATTTACTCGTAATATCGCACTTTCGACAATAACCAACCAAAAATATATTGAACTTATATTATATTTATTTATTTACTCGTAATATCGCACTTTCGACAATAACCAACCAAAAATATATTGAGCTTATATTATATTTCTTTATTTACTCGTAATATCGCACTTTCGACAATAACCAACCAAAAATATATTGAGCTTATATTATATTTCTTTATTTACTCGTAATATCGCACTTTCGACAATAACCAACCAAAAATATATTGAGCTTATATTATATTTCTTTATTTACTCGTAATATCGCACTTTCGACAATAACCAACCAAAACTATATTGAGCTTAATATTATATTTCTTTATTTACTCGTAATATCGCACTTTCGACAATAACCAACCAAAAATATATTGAACTTATATTATATTTATTTATTTACTCGTAATATCGCACTTTCGATAATAACCAACTAAAAATATATTGAACTTATATTATATTTATTTATTTACTCGTAATATCGCACTTTCGACAATAACCAACCAAAAATACTCGTATATTGTATATTGAACTTAATATTATATTTCTTTATTTACTCGTAATATAGCACTTTCTACAATAACCAACCAAAAATATATTGAACTTATATTATATTTATTTATTTACTCGTAATATCGCACTTTCGACAATAACCAACCAAAAATATATTGAAAAGTCTTGAAGTGAAAACTAGAAAGAAATCCTTTTTAAAATAAATTGGGCTGCAACGAGAATCGAATTCGTAACCTCTGGACTGGAAGATTGGTGGACACCAAATATGCCACGGAGGTTGTCAATTATTTGGAATGTAGAATTTAGTGTTCTTTTTTGTTTCTTTCATTTCGACGGTCTATTTACACTCCGTGACCCGTGTAATAATAATACTCGAGACAAAATACTTAACTTGGGAGTTCACCTTACCTTGAAATCTATTAACAAATAAGAAAAGGATTCCGTTCATAGACTTGATTGGTCTGTGGATCATTTGGCAAAAACAAATTTATAGTTTTTAATGTGTTTTACTTTTATCGCACACTTATCGTTTTTGTCAAGCTTTTTTTGTTGGATTCTGACCTTTGTAGTCTACCATTGTATCTAATTACGTTCTTTAATTACTTTCCATTAACAATAAAATGCTTGTTGATATTTTTTTGTTGGGATCTGACCTTTGTAGTCTACCATTGTATCTAATTACGTTCTTTAATTACTTTCCATTAACAATAAAATGCTTGTTGATATTTTTTTGTTGGAATCTGACCTTTGTAGTCTACCATTGTATCTAATTACGTTCTTTAATTACTTTCCATTAACAATAAAATGCTTGTTGATATTTTTTTGTTGGGATCTGACCTTTGTAGGCTACCATTGTATCTAATTACGTTCTTTTATTACTTTCCATTAACAATAAAATGCTTGTTGATATTTTTTTGTTGGAATCTGACCTTTGTAGTCTACCATTGTATCTAATTACGTTCTTTAATTACTTTCCATTAACAATAAAATGCTTGTTGATATTTTTTTGTTGGGACCTGACCTTTGTAGGCTACCATTGTATCTAATTACGTTCTTTAATTACTTTCCATTAACAATAAAATGCTTGTTGATATTTTTTTGTTGGAATCTGACCTTTGTAGTCTACCATTGTATCTAATTACGTTCTTTAATTACTTTCCATTAACAATAAAATGCTTGTTGATATTTTTTTGTTGGGACCTGACCTTTGTAGTCTACCATTGTATCTAATTACGTTCTTTAATTACTTTCCATTAACAATAAAATGCTTGTTGATATTTTTTTGTTGGAATCTGACCTTTGTAGTCTACCATTGTATCTAATTACGTTCTTTAATTACTTTCCATTAACAATAAAATGCTTGTTGATATTTTTTTGTTGGGATCTGACCTTTGTAGTCTACCATTGTATCTAATTACGTTCTTTAATTACTTTCCATTAACAATAAAATGCTTGTTGATATTTTTTTGTTGGGATCTGACCTTTGTAGTCTACCATTGTATCTAATTACGTTCTTTAATTACTTTCCATTAACAATAAAATGCTTGTTGATATTTTTTTGTTGGGATCTGACCTTTGTTGTCTACCATTGTATCTAATTACGTTCTTTAATTACTTTCCATTAACAATAAAATGCTTGTTGATATTTTTTTGTTGGAATCTGACCTTTGTAGTCTACCATTGTATCTAATTACGTTCTTTAATTACTTTCCATTAACAATAAAATGCTTGTTGATATTTTTTTGTTGGAATCTGACCTTTGTAGTCTACCATTGTATCTAATTACGTTCTTTAATTACTTTCCATTAACAATAAAATGCTTGTTGATATTTTTTTGTTGGAATCTGACCTTTGTAGTCTACCATTGTATCTAATTACGTTCTTTAATTACTTTCCATTAACAATAAAATGCTTGTTGATATTTTTTTGTTGGGATCTGACCTTTGTAGTCTACCATTGTATCTAATTACGTTCGTTAATTATTTTCCATTAACAATAAAATGCTTGTTGATATTTTCCTAAAGGTAGTCGTATATTTTTTTTTAAATCGAAAAATGAAAAACACCTGTGTTTCGACCTGGGTATAACGGGTTCGATTCATGTTGGTATCCAATTATACAATATTAAAAAATATTCTTATCTAGTTTTCACTGAAGACCTCTTTAACATATTTCTAGTTGGTTGGGGAAATTGCCATATGGCAAGAAACCTTCCAGTATTTACTGTAAGTAATGAAAGGATAATACAATACAATAACACAATTACGAAATTGTTCAATTAAAAAAAAACAGTAAAATATATTTAATTTTTAAATAAACTTTAAAAAAAATTGTCAAAAATTGTAGATTTTTTAATGTTTAAAACAAAGCCGAACTAATGTGTCCCTAAGTAAAAAAATATTTTTACTATAGTTGACGCAAGTATTTTCAGTTATTGAATAAATTATTTCACTCAGTATAAAAGAAAAACGTTGTATTTCATATCTTGGCAATATTTCATTTTTTATTACGTTGTTATAAAAGATCAAAAAAAAATCACTGGTTTGTGTTACATTACTTTTGAGGAGAACACTTTATTTTCATATTTATAACTCACTTCTACAGATTAGTCTAGGATTACCTTTTTTGCCGTTTCGAACGGGAATTTTCTGTCGATATAGATATCAAATACTTTTTATTTTGATCATAAAAGCACCGCTTCGAGGCGGAGAGCGGTTAAACATGAAAACGATGAAAATGTTTGCCTCAGTGAAAAAAAATGATATGCGTTTAATAATCAAAATGTATCTCATGTGAGTTTGAAGTTATATTTGCTCAGAATAAATAATTTTATATGTCTCTTGTGATCATCGTACGATAAAATTTTTGAATGTAAATAGAGATTCCATATAGAGAAGGCGCAGGATGGGGCCTATCTTCACTCATCGAGCAGTTATCTTGCGTGTGTTATGGGACCTAAGACTACCTACTCTGTGCCTACATGCCATCACGTCGTATCTCTGGGTGGGCATAATCGCTAGTGCTTCCATCCTTTTCTGTATCTGTCAGGTTAAGTTCAAGTGATCCTTCTCTCCAAACATTTTTTTTAGTCTTACAATTCTGAATATTCGATATTTTAATCATAACTTCTTATAGAATAATGAATGAGAATTTACAGAAAGAACGCGGTTTGAAAGAAGATGAACTAATATTGATTATTGGAACACTTAAGTAGTTCTAACATGAAAAAAGAAATGACGATGAAAGATTAACGAAGATGTCGTTAATTGAGTAATAAGAGTTATGAAAAGTTTTAGAAAATGTGGAAGAACGTGGATTCGCTAAATGAACGTATGTCTAAAAGAAAGAAGACTGCAAGGTCTTAAATATAAACAGTATGCATGACAAGTGTGTGAACGTTAGACAATATGAGTATATGTAAGTATGCCAGTGGAAAGAGATTTTTTTTCTCTGCATACCTCAAAATGTGTATGACATGATGGTGCTGATGCGTTATGTATCATAAAACATTTTATTTGGCAAACTAGATGTAATCTATTTGATTTTATGAGTTTTTCTCTCTCCCTGATCCCACCGTTTAATCTTAAAAAAAAAACGAGTGCCTACGGAAATGGAACCTGTAGCCCCCGGGTCGGTAAGCCAGGAATGTCGTAATTAAGACTTATTAACCTGGATGTTTTATTTTATAGCATGTATTGTAAATAGTTTTTACTTTTAGAGGTTTAATGTATTCGTGTAGTATTATGTCACCACCCTTTTATTGTACGTTTTATGTTAATAAGATATGACATGAATCATTGTTCTTCTTAGAACACGCATTTTGTTTTTTTCAGAGTCAAATATGTAGCTTTACAGAGGCAGTGATAATAAAAATAATCAAACAGAATTATTCAACTCTTATATTCCCCCTACTACCCTTTATGAAGTGTCACTGAAGATGTCATCCATCCCCATTTATCAAGGTTCCACTCCAAGCCAAGTCTCCAGCCACGCTCTTAGCTACCAAATTCAGATGCCGTGTGCTGTCTCAGGAACAATGACAGGCGAAATCGAAACTTTTCACTTAGTTCCCATGAATTTACACTCCTCGTACATTTCAATACACTGTTTACATTCAAAGCAAGATAACGGTTTTATTTCATATTTGATATTTTTTATAATATATTTAAACTATATAGTTCAGAGACTTTGTATGAATTATTCATAATCTTCTTCTTCATCTTATTTTAGGCCTGTTGGCCTGTTATGGTCCTGCATCATTGTTTGCCTCTCGTGACGTCGACTGCCAGCTGTCTTTCCATCTTTTGGGAGGTCGTCCTGGAGGTCTGCTTGCTTCAGGGATACTGTCCCTGACTATTCTTACGGCTCTTGGTTCCGCCATTCTGGATACGTGTTCGTTCCAGAACCTTCTTCTCTGTCGTCCCCATCTGACAATATCTTCAACTTCGCACGTCCTTCGGATTTATGTGTTTCGTACTCTATCACGAAGGGTTTTGCCAGCGATACTCCTGAGTACCTTCATTTCGCTGGTTCGAAGAAGATTTTTGGTTCTGACAGTGTCGACTCTGGACTCTATGCTGTATATCATTATGGGGCGGACACAGGTCTTATATATCCTCACCTTGCTTTGGATGTTCATATGCTTGTTTTTCCAGATAGTGTTCTTTAAACATCCGGAAATAGCTGCGGTCTTTTGTGATTGTTCAAGCACTTCGCCATAGAGGTCATTATTGCACATTATGCTAGCACCCAAGTATTTAAATTTTGTTACTTGTTCAATTGGTGTATCGTTGATCGCCACACTGCATCCAACTTGCTCTCTGGCTAGAGTCATGCATTTAGTCTTGCTGATGGAGATAGACATGTTGTATTTTTTGGAAGCAGTGTGGAATCGATGTAGCATTTGTTGCAGGTCTTCCTCTGATTCGGCTATGATGGTGGCATCGTCAGCATAGCATATGATGTTTAGCATATTGTCGCCCATCTTGTATCCTAGGTTAAGGTCGGCAACTTCTTCTATAATTTTATCCATAACCAAGTTAAATATTAATGGGCTTATACTATCTCCTTGTCTTACACCGGTTGGTGTTGAAACGTCATTAGAGAGTTCTCCGTCTACGCGAATTCTTGTGGAGCTATTTAGGTTTATGTCTCTAATGGTTTTGGCGATGGAGGGTGACACGTTCCTTTCGAGCAAAATGCTTATTACATCTTCTAGTTGGATTCTATTAAAGGCCTTGGTCAGATCGATAAAAGCAAAGTAAGCAGTCTTGTTGTATTCCAAAGACTTTTCTTTAATTTGCCGCAGTATGAATATAGCATCTGTAGTAGATCTGTTTCTTCGGAATCCTTGTTGTTCATCTCTATTTTCAATTTGTTGTTCTAATTTTACTCTTAGGATGTTGGTGAAGAGCTTGAGAAATGCGCTTAAAAGAGATATTCCTCTATAGTTATAGTCAAATGTATAAAATAAGATCAATTTTGATAATACTAAATGTGAACAATAACAGTTTATTTGGATCATTTAAAAATGTAACGCAAAACAACAATCTTTTTTTTAATAGTATATACATATTTGACAACCTTTGTGGCCGAATTGGCTAGACACTTGATTTGAATCTGGGGTTTTCTGGTTCAATTGCTGATGGTACTCGAAAAATAAAATGATACTAGTATTGTAAAAATGGTCATATGGTAGCAATACTCACACACGCCAGATTTGTCAAACGATTGCATCTTCACGTGCCGAGTATTGCCAACACGTGCGATGACGAACCGCGTGTTCTGTACATATTTAAGTGGTTCTTAACATGAAGGCTCCATCGATGGGGCTGAAAAAAGCTGAAAACAATTGTGTCTTCCATGCTACGCTCTTCAATGTGTTCCAATTACTAATTCGGGTTTATTGAAGGGTATCATCCTTATGAATGATTTCGTTATAATGAAATGGATTTATGTGAAATGTCCTAAATCTACATACCATAAAGTGGTTATTTCAAAGTTGACCATGACGTATGAATGAATGCATGTTCCTCTATAATGATTTAAATTAAGGCACGCTGTTTATTTTATTTCTTTACTTAACAAGTATCTCGTATATATAAATAATACTGTATGAAAAACAAGACTAACAAAAAAAATGTAACCCTTTATATAATTTAATCCTTTTATGCCCAAGTGACACTCATTCTTGGCTATATTTAAAACATTTTATTTTTAGGCATTTCTGAACCATAATGATGTATCTCAAATACTCGGAATGGTTTTTACCATAATATTCGACACATGTCACATTTGAGCACTGTCAGTCATGCTAAATATTTAACCACTATCCAATAAAGGGTTAAAGGGAACACTTAAACTATATGGGTCGGGGTTTGTTGCCTGTCTGTCCTTTGCCTTGTCCCAGTAAACCAGGTGTTTGCATCTATCTAACCGAAAACATATAAACATGAAATAATATGTAGATGCTTTTTACTGATTGTTGATTTATTTGATTTCTTTGTCACAAATTCTCATTAACTTGATAAGTTGTAAGACCTAATTATTAGTACGAGTTTGTTTTACGCCAGTCAACCATTAGCGTACTGCATCTACTATCTTGATTAAAAGTTTTAGGACTTTCTTCATAAAATCGAAAATACAAGTTTATTCATTAACATCGATATTGTCCCCTTCAAAGTACTCCCCATCGACTGCAACGCACTTACGAAAGCTCTTGATTCAATCCTCGAACCACCGCTGGTACTCAATTTTCGGTATGTTCATCAGAGCCGTCTTCGATTTTTTCATGACATCCTCTCGGGTGCTGCAACGCGTTCCGCGAAGCGGTTTTTTAAGTCGGTTGAATAGGAAAAAGTCGCAGGGAGCCAGATCGGGTGAATTCAAAGGCTGCTGGATAGTAGTCGTGTTGTTTTTGGTCAAAAACTTATGGAAATCATGTCTTTCACGATTTCAACGCGGTCCTTTTTTTGTATGAAATTGAGGTCTTTCGGCACCAGTTTTGCAGCGACACGTCTGCGGCCCAAATCACTAACCAAAATGTCGAGCGGATCCATAAGCGATGTTCAAGTCCTCTGCCAACTCTCTGATGGTCAATTTGCGGTTTTCGGCCAACATTCATTTGATTTTATCGATGTTTTCATCGATTTTCGACTGTTACTACGTTCGTCATCCTCGACCGACTCACGACCTTTTCTGAAGCGTTCGTGCCACCAAAAAATACTTCTCCAATATTTCCAAGGTCTGCGGACCGTTAAATACGTTTTTCACACAAAATTTAATGCAAACTCGTTGATGCCATTTTCAAACTTGTAAAAAATCGAAAACACGCACAAAGGTAGATGTACTCAGTACAGCGTAACGTTTACAAATGTCAAGCTATGACGCTGAAATTTGGAGGGAAGTGTCAATGAAAGATGAGGTAACCTAACAACAAAAAAAAAAAGAATTCCAATCGCGTGACTGACAGCGCCACACGGTGGCCGGTCCTAAAACTTTTTGATCAAGGTAGTATTTGGAGAAATGAATAGTCCATCTCACAATCTTCTCCATGTATTTATCAAAAACAAATTATATTTATGAGTTTACACAAATATTCACTCTAATTTACTCCTGGAAGCTCATGTACTCAAACCTCTGTCGTGACAATTACTGCTTGTCGAACCCACGCCTGATTTTTTTGGGCGCTACTATGGCCCCAGACGTGATTTGTTCTCCTTTTGAATTATTAAAATAAAATGTGATTTATTAGATTTCCGGCTATTTGTGTATTCATGAAGCGGTGCACAATGTTTATTTAATTAACGACACAACAGTGTCTTTATATACAAATGAACATGTGACAGGTTATACTATACGAGTACTTAAAATTATTGACAAAAAATACAAAACTTTATCTTAAACTAACATGAAGATACAAAAAGCAGTAGTAATAATAAATTACAGTCATTGTTTTAAAATTATTTAATAATTACATGTATACTTAATTCAATATATGTTATGTATGTATACCACAAAATATTACCAAACTTCACTAAGCAGACTCACATAATTGTCGAAGACTTATTTTATAGAGGTAAAGAACTCAGATTTGTTTTTAGTGGAATAACGCATACATAGAACAAATATTGGATTTTTTGAGAATTTTGTCCATCGTATCTATCTATAGGTAATCTGTTTATTTTCGTCGATAAGTGTATTTTTCGTCACATGAACGTGTTTATGATATTTTGCTATTGCAACAGTTAACATATATTATTTCTTTCGTAATATTTGATGAATTGACGATCTTTATTTTAGGTTAACTTTCATTTTCTCGATTAATATTTCATAAGAATCGATCTTTATCTGCCTCAAACTTTTAGATATATGGGTGGCGTGTGTAGCTTTACGAAGCAATTGAAGACAACCGTCGTAGTTCGTCTTCCCTTCATAAGTTTTTTTTGCTGTTTTCCCACCAAATATTTTTTACTATACATATGCAGATTCAGGGAAGTTCCTAATCTAATGGCCGCAGCCACCGCCTTCTCATCCTACCATTCAACTTGTTTTTTTTTTCTTAATATTTTTAATCTGTCAAAAATAGTGGATTCGAATCTCAAGTTAGAGCACCATTAAGGAGAGTCTGCTCTCTAAACGGAGCTTATTTTTTTTATTATTATACGTATCTTTTTATACTATTGAATTTAGAATTTCGTTGTTAGTCACGGGTGCCAGCTATGCATAGTTGGTCTGTTGTCATACAAGTTGTGTATATTTGTTGTTTTATTTTTTTTCTGTCTTGATGATAGTGCTTTAGCGGATGTCCTTGTTGGACGTGCTGATGATTTTGATTGTTTGGTATTTAAAATAAAATACGTCGATTAGCAATGCGGAAAGTGAGAGTGAATAATCAATGAATAGTAAACAGTGATGAATGGTCAAATGATTAATGATTCTTTATTTATCGATAAGTAGGTATTTATACATATTGAGAACGGGGCGCGTGAGTGCGCCCGCAATATATTTTATATCCTTCTGTGCGTGCCGAGGTGGTCGATCGAAATATTGCAAACGTCGCGAATAATATTGTGGGTAGATAATTTGTTGGCGAAAACGGCGAGACAACGCGATGCGCTCTCTTTCTACTGTGGAATGTATCGCAAATAGTATTTTCGGGTAAACAATATTAATGTTCTGGTATGCGACCTTTGGACATGTCCGAAGGTCGTTTCGTCGGTCGTTGACCGTGCGTGTTGACAATATTCAGGGACGACCGTAATTCCTACAGTGCCAGCTAATAGATTTGAGGTGTTAGTTGGTTATGTTAAGGACCCCATACTTCCGGAGTAGTTCCGCTGTAGAATACCATAAAGTGAGTTTATTATTATTTTTTGATTATCGATTTTGGAAAACCTACAGTGTTGAAGTGCAACCCCTCGAACTGCCAGTCTGTTGAAAAGTGCTGATTAACATTAAGCGAAATATATATTTGGTGTGCCTGTGTTTTAATTTTGTTTCACCAAGAAATACATAGTTTTATCGAATTAACAAAAAATAGTAAATACTGATCTAATAAAATAATATATTTTTATATTTGTTACAGGTATGAAAACGCAGCTTTTCTCTCTACTAATACTAATCTTACGAGAAATCCTCACAACATGAAAGGTAAAATGATAACACATATATTATTTCCCATTTCTTCGTTTTTGGTACGAGGTTCTTCACATACATTTTATAGTGTGGTCTTTTCTAGAAGTTTGATCTAGATTTTCGCATTTACTTTGATCTTTATTTCCGATGTATCCTTATATTGGCCTTCGTCTGTTTTCTTCTTTTAATATTCTTTTTTCTTTGATATGTTCGATGTAGGTATTAAACATTCGGCATAATCGGACCTACGTTTTCTTATTTCGGAAAACGTAAAGAAATATATTTCTTGTGCTCTTTTTCATAACTTGAAAGCAACACTATCATAGCTTGTATTTTTTTAATAAAGTCATTTTGATATTAACCACACGTATAAATAATTTTATTTATTCTTGTTTGTACGAGGCATATCCAGAAAGTAAGTGTACTGAATTTTTGTAGGTTACAATTTGTTTTATTTAAACAAAAAAATTACGTGGTTACCGTAGTACATATGTAAGCTATTTTTCGACATAGTCGCCATTCCTCTCAATGCAGGTGGTGAAGTGGGGTATCAACTTTTTGATGCCTTCCTCGAAGTAGTTTCCCGCCAACCCCTCCGTCCACTTCTCCACCTCCTCCTTTACCTCCTCGTCGGTTGAAAACCTTTTTCCGCCCATGTGCAGCTTCAGGGAGGTAAAGAGATAGTAATCTGAAGGTGCTAGGTCAGGGGAATGCGCGGGATAGTTCGGGACATCCCATTTAAACGAGGCGAGCAGTTCCTTCTTAGCGTTGGCCGTGTGTGGTCTGGCATTGTCGTGCAGCAGGCAGACTCCCTTTGTCAGCATGCCTCTCCTCTTGTTCTGAATCGACCTCCGCATTTTTTTTAGGGTCTCACAGTATCTTGCAGAGTTGATGGTCTCCCCTTGAGGCATATATTCAATTAAAATTATGCCTTGACAGTCCCAAAACACGGATGCCATGATTTTCTTGGCTGAAATTGTGGTTTTGAACTTTTTGGCGGAGGGTGAAGAGGTGTGATGCCACTGTTGAGACTGCCTTTTGGTTTCAGGCGTGTAGTGTGCAACCCAAGTTTCATCTCTAGTAACGATGGAACGGAGAAATTCATCTCCATGGAGTTTGCAGCGCCTCAAAAACTCTTGCCCGGCATTATTTATTTCGCACTTGGCGAGAGATTGGATTGACATTTTTCACGAAACGTGTTGTCGCGTCGACACTTCTCAACGTACTGACCTCGAACCGGTCTCGTTGCGGAGGGGAAGGGTCAGGCTACACGGAAGTGTAGCCAACATGTCGAAAATAAAATCCATCCGGTCGTGTGAGCCTCAGTACACTTACTTTCTGGATACGCCTAGTAGATATTCATTCCGCAAACTTATTTTATTGTATTACAATTTCTTTACATTTGTACTACAACTTGGCGGGCTTATTACCATGGAAGAAAGATGCTGAAGATGTCTGAAGTGAAAACCAAACTGGAATCCTTTAAAAAGAGGCGTCAAACTCGCTACTCCCGACTTGGATAACATGAATATTAGCAGCTTGGCCTCGGCGGGCGAAAATTAAATTTGACACTAAATAGTTTGTTTACATTAACATATTTATGTTAAATTGATTAATAATATTATTTTAGGTTGAATTTTTATTTTGGTTGTTGTCTTCACTGTAAAATTGAAAATTAAAACAACACATAAACCGAATAGAATACCATTCATCTACACGGTTTCTTGCTCTCAATTAAATGATTAATTTATACATTTTATAATCAAGGTAAAAAGCGAGCAATAAGACTTAATTAATTAATTTGCGAAGCAGATGTAGAAGACATCTTTATCAAATAACTTACGATAATATTCTTCTTCAGTAATAATTGTAATTTGAAATTAACGTAGACAATGACCAAGGGTTATGGAATGGTCGATTTTGCTCTATTGAGTTGAGACATGAACATTGAAGGTACCAATGTTGAATGTATATGATATACTACATTTATTTAAGTATATGGTATACATTCCCTTGTAAGGGAGTTCGTCAAAGAGACACTATTTCCCCAAAATTATTCACAGCTACACTGGAATACATATTTAAAAAACTAGAATGGGAAAATAAAGGGTTGGCGATTGATGGAAAATACCTGAGCCATTCGAGATTTGCAGACGATATCGTTATATTCTCGCAAAACCCGAATGATCTTCAGCACCAACTGCAAGAATTGGCAGAGGTCAGTAGGGGAGTTGGTTTAAAAATGAATATTTCAAAAACCAAATATATGATGAACGGCTTTGCTACCCCAAAACCAATAAACGTAGATGGAAAACCGCTAGAACTTGTCCAGGAATATGTGTATCTGGGCCAACTTATTTCCTTTGTAGGTGGCATATCGGAGGAAATAGCACGAAGGACAAAACTGGCGTGGAGCTCATTTGGACGTTTGAACAACATCTTCAAAAGTGATCTCCCAATATCCTTGAAGCGAAGGGTCTACAACCAGTGCATTCTTCCAGTACTTACGTATGGCTGCGAGACATGGACGCTCACAGTAAAGAACACGCAAAAGCTCCAGACCGCACAAAGGGGCATGGAGAGATGCATGTTAGGATATACTAAAAGAAACCGTAAACGATACACCTGGATTCGCAATATAACAAATGTAGAAGACGTTATAAAGATGTGCAAAAGAATGAAGTGGCAATGGGCCGGACATGTAGCCAGAATGTCAGACTCCCGATGGACATCCGAAATAATCCAATGGTATCCAAGAGGCATAAAGAGGCCTAGAAGAAGACCGAAGGTACGCTGGATGGACGAAATCAGGAAGCATGGCAGCATCACGTGGCATCGGCGAGCAAAGGACCGAACTGTTTGGAGTCAACTTTGGGAGTGTTGTATATAAAATTACGTCAATGCTTATAAAATATAAATAATACTCCTGAACAATTAAAATTCATTTCGATCATTCAAACATCTTGCTGTTGTGAAGTTTCTTAAAGGAATAAATGCTTGAAAACTACAATTTTTTTCTTCATTGTGTCTTTTCAAGTTTTTCCATATTTCACATTTTGAATTCATAGTCCAGCTTTATTACTAATTATTAATTTTTTTCCTTAAAATTTCTATTCAGAGTAAGACCTCATACGCTCTAAACTTTTAAGGAAGTAATGGAACCACATGACTATCTTATTTAAGGATGCTACCACAAATATGTTGAAATTCAACTTAAATTTATTAATTTCTTTGTAAAAAAACATTTAAGATTAGGTATTAAGTCGGATCGTGAATTCGGACCTGATAACCCCTTTTGCAATCATTACTTCATCAAACAATTCGTTTACGTTTATAGCGCAATTTTCAAGCGCTTTAACATATATAAAATTGTGTCAATGATAATGAAATATAAATAATATTTCTATACAATCGAAATTCTTCAAGTAATTTCACTACGACGCGACGGTTGAATGCTTTCCAATGCTATGCAATTTTAATATTTTACTTTCAGTGTATTGGAGTGGAAATTTTAATTGTGCCTGTCATATTTTCTATAGTAAAATTTCAATTCAAAAAGTTACTCTCACTTTAACTCATTTGAACTGTATCGGAATTAGATTTATTTACATCAAAATATCTATCATCCATTTATCATCTACGTCTTTGATTTGAAGAAAATTTTTAGGTTTTTGTTTGTCTTTTGAATTGTATTGTATTGGTAATACTTTAAATTAACAAAGCAGTCCTTTTGTCCATTTGATAGTTATGTATTTTGAAATTAATACAAGGATATTTATCATATAATTTCATTTGTATTATTTGATCTTTTCGTTTTCACTTTTGTTCTCTTATTTATTTTGATATTTGTATTTACTTCAATTGGAACAGTGATATGTAAATGCTTACTTTTTTATCTGTAAATAAACAGGCTTAGATACATTAATAAATTACGGTACAAATATTGTTCAAATATAATTTATTATGTTTTAATGAGAAAATAATACAAATTTGATAAATTACGTAGATGTCGATAAAAATGTGACTTCTATGGCCTAGTTGGTAAGATACGTGACTTTCACACGAGGGTTTGGGGTCTGATTCTTCATGGTACCCAACGTTGTACTGTTGCCAATATGTGCGATGTCGAACGGCGAGTTCTGTACCGACTACAATGGTGTGACACACGAATGCTCGATAGCTAGGTCCGAATATAATATTGTATTATCTCCCGGCCGCGTTCTTCAATTTGTCTGAATTATTAATTCAGTTATGTTGAAGAGTATTATACAAAAGAATATGAAAATAACTGGTTTGCTGTCTATAAAGACTTTTAAGGGTGAAACAGATATATGTTATATTTATTTAGCTAGGAAACTTAAAAATAACAAATAACGGAATGAAGAAAAATGTGAACTTAAGACGCTTTTGGTCTGTTGAACGAATGAATGAAGGAAGAATAACAAAACATGTATACAGTGCAAATGTAAGTCGATGGCATGGTAGAGTAAGACTATCGAAAGTATGGTTGGATCAAGTGTGTGATATTTTGAAAGAAATAAATGTAAAACGTCAAAACAATCGCAGGAGTTGTATGAAAATGTATATGGATGTAGGAGAGTGGAAACATGAGTGTTGAGGTACAATAGAAGTTCTTTGTACCTCGACAGGTGAAATGACGTGATAGTATATATGTAAATAAGTATTTAAAATTAACTTGAATAATATTATTAAATTACGTATTTATTAAATACTTGTATGGGCAGTTGAATCTATTCAGATGTCTAAAACATGGAAAAAAATATTATTGTCTCGAGTTTTAGGAACTCATTTTCCGCCGTAATCACAGGACCGTACTTTGTTTTTATTCCTTCTTTCAGTTTTCATCATCTTTCAGTTTTATACAGCTTCTGCTGTTATTTAGCGTCGGCTGCAATCATATGAGTCCACTTAAAAATAAAGAGACCTTATTATTCACTGGATAGTTCTTTTATAAATAAAGTATAAATATATAAGGAGTCCTTTTTATTCACTAGGTAGCGCTGTTTCGTAACACCTTGCATCCCGAAAGCCCTCTAATAACTTATGTTAGGCAGATACGAGTACTACGACTATTAATTTAGATGAAATAGAGTATGAAACCGAAACCTAAAAAGTCTCGTTCATTCCGTCTTATAGTTTCAGCATATTCACATCGGTATGAAACCGAAACCTAAAAAGTCTCGTTCATTCCGTCTTATAGTTTCAGCATATTCACATCGATATGAAACCGAAACCTAAAAAGTCTCGTTCATGCCGTCTTATAGTTTCAGCATATTCACATCGGTATGAAACCGAAACCTAAAAAGTCTCGTTCATGCCGTCTTATAGTTTTGTAGGGACTACGGTCGTCCCTGAATATTGTCAACACGCACGGTCAACGACCGACGAAACGACCTTCGGACATGTCCAAAGGTCGCATACCAGAACATTAATTATACTATTTACGATACATTCCACAGTAGAAAGAGAACGCATCGCGTTGTCTCACCGTTTTCGCCAACAAATTACCTACCCACAATATTATTCGCGACGTCTGCGACCACCTCTGCACGCACAGGAGTGCGATAAAAATATATTGCGGGCGCACTCACGCGCCCCGTTCTGAAATGTATATATACCTACTTATCGATAAATAAAGATCACTTATTATTAATCACTTGACCATTCATCGCTGTTTACCATTCATTGATTATTCACTCTCACTTTCCGCATTGCTAATCGAGGTATTTTATTTAAATACCAAACAACAATCATAATCATCAGCACGTCCTACTACTTCACTAAGAACATAAAGTTTCAGCATATTCACATCGGTATGAAACCGAAACCTAAAAAGTCTCGTTCATGCCGTCTTATGGTTTCAGCATATTCACATCGGTATGAAACCGAAACCTAAAAAGTCTCGTTCATTCCGTCTTATAGTTTCAGCATATTCACATCGGCAACGTGTATATAACCACTTGAAGTGCGTGATCGGGAAATGACATTGTCTACGGCTCCATAAATTAATCCTCCAGGTTTAGAACCACAAAATTTGCCTAGTTGGTAATATGCCTGATTTTCAGCTCGGGGGCTGCGCGTTCGATTCCCGCTGGAATCCACTTTTGAAAAAAATATATTCTAGTTTTCGCCTAAAACTTCTTTAATGTATTTCATGTTGGCTGGAACAAATGACATGTGGCAATAAACCCTGCAAAAGTTGTACTGTATTTAACAAAAGTGTAATGTAATAATAGAATATAAAAAAACTTGACAGTGAAACTGAAAACTGACTAATTTATTTATGTTATGGTCTCCGCATATTCACATTGGTATTATGAAAATGATTGGAATACAACATTGTTTACAGCTTCATATTTGAAACATTCGGGTTTAGAACCACTGAAATTTCCATGTAACTTACAGATATCCGTTGCACGTGTTGGTGATACTATAGCACGCATAAAGTTATTAATATTAACTGTCGATAAAATAAAGAATAGAAGGTCCTTTTACTTTATTTTGCCACTATCGGTAATCGAACTCAAAACCTCCAGGTGGAAAGGACCCGTCTTACAAACTAGTCTTAAAGCTGATCAATCAAACTGTCCACTAGACCACGATGCCGAAAACGAGTAGGTTTATTGATTTAAATGTATATAGTTGCTCTTTTTCCGTAAAAAATGTTAACAAATATTTTAATCTTATTAATTTTTATACATTAAATTATGTATAAGAAAAAAAAAAGGTTCTTAAAACTGCATTATTTTATCGTGCATTATTGTAATAACACTTTCGTTGTATATAGTATAACCTGACAGGTTTATTACCATGTGGCACTTTACGCAACCCGCAACTCCTCCGGTTTGGAAGAGAGGCGATTTACCAACTAGGTCTCGGAGGTCATGTTTGTAGATGTGGGGCTGTTTTTAGTTATTTTCACATTTAATATTTATTTCACATCAATTTATTTATAACAACTTCGTTACTGTCTTAAGATTAATTTTCAGTGGTCTGTCGTATTGAGGTTTGCAAGTAAATTTATTATGGTCATAATTGTTTTTGAAAGCATGCATGCTTTCTCACAAATGATGTATATCGTGTTTTTGTAATAGCTTTTTCAATGAAACATTTATTTTATAAATGTTTTTATCCCTTTTGCGTGTTCACGGTTACATTTGTATTGTTACCATGTGTAATTATGTTTCAATAAAATTATTACATGATTTAAGAGTAAGGTCATATGGATATATTTATGGCATTTCATATTTACTGTAAACCTTTTGACGCGTGTAACTTTTTTTATTAAGATATTGCGGGGCTACTTTAAAAAGTTGTCAACACCAAATTGAATATATTTGTACGAGTATTTAGCGTCGTCGTACGTTCTAGTACGGCAATTGAGTTACTATCGCCTTCTAAAAGTTCATAACATCTATTTTTGCTGAAATAGTTTCATACAAAGCCCTTGTTTTTAAATACAAGCAAACTTATTCATGATCCATATTTATTTATTTAACTACTTAAACGGTCAAATTACCTTTTTGATACAAAAAATACATTGATATCAAATTAACATTGACATCATTCTACTACAATGAGAAAACCTTTTTTTACTTACTGGCTGCAAGAATCAGGTAGATTTCGTCTGTGTGTGAAAGGAAAAGATATTTCTTGTTTTATGGTCACTAGACACTCGACCATTTCTCTCGAACAAATTACATCATTTTATTGGAAACCATTACATTAAAAGTGTATTATTACATATATATCTTTGTTAGTGATATTGGTATCTCTCAACCTCACTTATTTTCTGTGGATCATATTAAGAAGCGCTCTCGAGGTGGCCGTAATGATCTGTAAACAGCGCTGTACCAAATTATCAACTTATTAAAAAAAATTTTTTTTTTTCGTTTTAAGGTTAAGGGGTCCTCCTGGTCATGATAAAATAAAGTGCATTTCCTTTGCAAACGGTAGAATTTCTATCGAAATCTACCTAAAAAGGGTTTAATAGATCTTATCCGGGAGCTTTCATTATCGATTCAATAAAAGTATATTTTATGTTTCGAAATAAAGTTACAATAAAAATACAATTGAACGTATAACATTCCGTTTAACGATCGATTTCATGGCCTCCTATAGGACGATTTCCATATAATGTACCTGACTCTTAAATATAACTTTTTTCCTCTCTAGGCCCTCTAATGGCGTCATAAAATCAGTCATGGGCAATAAAGTAGTTAGTTGCTACGA
This sequence comes from Odontocerum albicorne, assembly GCA_949825065.1. Taxonomy (NCBI): domain Eukaryota; kingdom Metazoa; phylum Arthropoda; class Insecta; order Trichoptera; family Odontoceridae; genus Odontocerum; species Odontocerum albicorne. The sequence goes on from OX463849.1 coordinate 42,791,438, forward strand.
TTTTTAACCCTTTCAGTAACTAATAAGGGAAATAAAAACTTTTTATTGCTCTTATTAATCAAAAAATATTATTTTTATTTAGCTTTTTCATAAGTTTTGTGCTACAATTTCCTATATTTATTATATTAACTGGGAGGTATGTTTATATACATTGAATGCTTGAAGGAATTCTTAAAGGATTATGAATATAATCTATTTTTTCATAGTCAATAAATTCTTCGTTTTGTTGGATACTAATTAACCGATTTCTTCATAAGTAAACAAATAATTTTTTTTGATTTTTACAATTATTCTAGAAAAAGTACGACGAGGCGACGACTTCTGTGGTCTATTTGGTAAGACGCTTGTCTTTCAACCCGGGAGTTGTGGGATCGATTCCTGTTGGTATCCGTTTTTTAAAGGTTCCAGTTTATATTTACCTTATTCCTCTAACATCTTTCTGGTTGGCTGAAGAGATTGCTATATAGCAATTAACCCACCAGATTGTACTGTTTTAAACAAAAGTATAAGACAGGAAGAGGTTCTGAAAAAAAATTGACAGATTAATTTACGTTGAAGGGGGGCATGAAAATATATAAATATAATGCTAACCAATGAGAAGTCATCAAATCAATGAGGTGCTGAATGGACGGCGTCGGACAGGATGCACCAATCGTAGGGGTTGTGAATTGGAGTAAACCGGTACAGACAGACCCATCTGTAATCGGGTTTAGACCTTCATGGTCAGTAACGCCAACTGTGTGAGCGTGAATGTCAATAATGATGGCGGGGTAAAGGGTGGAGTGGAGAATAATTCTTCTTTCGTATGGCGCTGTTCAACATATCCGAAATGGTGATTCGGACATATTGAAGAGTGTGGAAAGGAGAAAATATTGTTTTCGTCTCCAGTAATCGACCCTTCAGGTTTAGAGCCTTGAGAGTAGACACGGAACTCGCGGTTCGTTTTATTTTTGAACAATTATTCAAATATAGATGATTAAGGTTATTTCGATTTTCAGTCGTGAAGAAGATGAATAATAAGTGTGTGTACTAAGTAAAATGTGACAGTTTTTTTTAATTTGTTGATTGGTATTATATAAATCTATTTCTTATCTATTCATTTTTGTTTGCTTATTAATTATGTCAAGAAATTAGTTAACGTTTTCTTCCAGGACTTTTCATACTTATATCCTATCATGCCACTTCCCTGTTGGGAAAGGCAGAGAGAACAGAGCGCTTAATGTTTTTTGCACGACAAACTTTCTTCGCCTCCTTCCCATCTTCTTATACATTCGCTTCTGTTTGTCTTTCTCCTTACCTTTCCATTTCAAAATTTCATTAATTTGGTATGACTTTACTTTTCTCGGTTGTCTTCTATCACGACTCCCACTCATGCTTGCATTGTAAATATGTTTAGTCAGTATTTTGGCCACCCACCCGTTTAACTAGTTCAAACATGTTCATGTTCATCCTACTTTTGGCCACCCATCCGTTTATCTAGTTCAAACATGTTCTGGTTTATCCTACTTTTGGCCACCCATCCGTTTAACTAGTTCAAATATCTTGTTCATCCTACTTTTGGCCACCCATCCGTTTAACTAGTTCAAACATCTTGTTCATCCTACTTTTGGCCACCCATCCATTTAACTAGTTCAAACATCTTGTTCATCCTACTTTTGGCTACCCATCCGTTTAACTAGTTCAAACATTTTCTTGTTCATCCTACTTAATACATCAGATTTTAGCTCACATTCACAATGCTGAAATCAAGAATATTTTAGATATCTCAATGTGGTTCTTTCCATTCATTTTCACGTTCATGTTTAGGTAACTGTCATACACCAATGCTTAGTTTAAATATATGTATATGTTTTGATGCCTTATTGACTTTCCTGTTTCAACTCACAGTTCAATATTTCATTCCGCATTTCCGTCGTCCGAGAACATACTTCCCAAGTAGCCGAAATTTACATTTATTTTGGTTTGCTATGTTTATTTTCGATTAATCTTTAAGAATTAAAAACAGTTTCTAACTGAAAAGCGTTATTGTAATTTTTATTTTGATATACTTCTGCCAATTTTTTTTCCTGTTTTGTATATACACAAATGTTTTTCCGTTTTAATTGTGTGTTTTGACGTTGTGTGCCATATTTTTTCCTGTTTTCTCTTATCATATTTTTTTTTCGTTTTAATTGTGTGTTCAAGTTTTGTTTTATTTTACTTTTACTGTGATTGCTAAATGATGTATTTTTCTTTATTACTATTTGACTATAATTTAAATTTCATTTGTTATTGCTTGGTTATTTTCTTCTTTTAGTTTTAATAATGAAAACAGATTTTGATAAAGACTCCGGTCGCTGATAATTAATAAATAAATATATCTATAATAGTTACATAACCAGGCTTTAAGTGTTATTGATCTCATCCAGGTACACGGAAGTTAATATTATATTTACCTCACCCAAAAACCATTTTTTTCAAACAACCTCTTATACTGTAATAAGAAACCAGTTCGAAGTCCCTAAGGAATCGAACACATATCAATATCGTCTGCTTCCCTAAAAATGACAATCATTCGTGTAATAAATGCTGATTATTTATTTATTTAACACTTAAATGCAAATAGATTTGGTGGATTTATTCAAAGATATTTCTCTAATCGTCGAGCTTTCGTTTCATAATCGACTGTAGATTCCAAGACCTTTAACTCGAAGTATGAAAACATTTTTTGTTGAAAAACTTACAAAAATCAAAATAATAGATAAGTCTCAAAGAAAATATAAATTAGGGTAGGAATTTTATGGAAGTTAAGGACGAGGAATATTTTGCGATAAATAATGCTTTCTGAAATATCGGTAAAGATGAAGAACATCTGATTGAGCCAGGAAGAGCGTTCCGAAGTCGAGCCGAGTGAACCTTTATGCTTAGTGAACTTCGTAAGAAGAGTGATTATATGTGTAATAATAAAAAAAAACCATTTCCGAAAATAAAGAACTGTTCCAAAAGTTTTAGGCGTCAGACGGGTTAAGTAATTTTAAAGGAACAAGTAAAACACTATGGCAGAAATTGTAGATAAACCTTAATGTTTCTCCAAATAAATATATACTAAAGCCCTGTTATGTATGTAAATAACTAGGTGTTCGTTGTTTATGTTCACATCAGGATTTTTTTAGTTTCCTGAAAATGTTTTCTTGTTACCTTAAAAAGAGGAAATTCCACATCAAGGAGCAGGGGGACTATTTAAAGAATATTTTCCAACAATGTTTAAGTTTCCTTCACACTTTTCCATTACATCGGATATATTTTTTGCTTCTTTGCTATTAGAAAGTAAATATTTTTCAAAGTTAAGGATAATTTTTGATGAGCTATTTTTGGTTGTACGAAAGTTTGAATGGCGCATGAAATACATATTTAAATAGGGGCTTATATAAAAAAATATATATAAACCACAAACTATTTTTTTGCCAATTAAATATCGAAAGAATATAGACCAAGTGACATACATATGTATTATACATTTGTGCCAATATATCAAACCCGTTTAGTGGACATTTCATACTAAATTGCTTCTTGATTTATTTTTTTATACAAGTCCATGCAAAGCCGTGAGATGTTTCGTCAATTATCTCAGATCAATTATAATATAGGTTTTATATCCAGCTGTAGTTAGTCGGGCCATGGTCATGTTCTTATCCAAATACATTTATGATGAGTAAAAACTGAATGAAATAAAAAATAGTTGGTATCGGAATCAGATTTATTGAAGCAATTCTAAATTTTATTTCAAAGTATGTATTTACGCATTGAACGAAAAACTATACATGAGGCGTTTATTCGAAATTCCCCGTTATATATATTTTTTATATAGCTATTCGAATATTTTGAGGGTGATACACAGTACTGATATTTTCATTTTTTATCGATAAAAAAAGCATAACAAAACAAATTTATTTTTAATGGTATATAGCATTGTAAAAAAATTAAAACACACCAAAAATGTTTGGGGGATGGGGGCTTAAAATTAGGTTAGTTACAAATTCAAATAGAACGATTTCGTTAATAACAGATAAGTATATTGGTCAAGTGTCATCGTAATTCAATTTCCATATACATGTGAAAAACATAAAAATGATCAGTATGTTTAAAACAAGGATCATAGTACAAATAGGCCAAAACCGATACGATGGTTGTCGTCAAAGAAATAATACGAGAATTGAATTTTGAATACAAGAGAGCGAGAGAGGAATACTTGGATTCTCTCCGAAAGTAATTCGAAATTTCAATCTCGGTGGGTCCGTGATACTGAACGAATTTTAAATACCTAGCTAACAATTTTTGAACCGGTGTAAAAGGGGACGATGTATAAATGATACCTATAAACAAATTTTACATTTATGAATATATATTTTCATAAATGTAGAATTGGTTTTACTTCCGTGAATATTTCACGGGTTGCAACTAGTTATTTTTAAACAATGAATAAACGTCCGTACAAACAGCATTTATTTTTATACTAGTTGCAACCCGTGAAATATTCACGGAAGTAAAACAAATTCTACATTTATGAAAATATATACTCATAAATGTAATTTTTTATATATATATATCATTTATACATCGTCCCCTTTAACACCGGTTCAAAAAATGTTAGCTAGGTATTTAAAATTCGTTCAGTATCACGGACCCACAGAGATTCAAATTTCGAATTATTTTCGAAGAGAATCCAGTATTCTTTCTTTGGCGACAACCACTGGGTTTTGGCCTATTTATACTATGATCAGGGCAATATTGGCACATACGGTATTGTGTTATTTGACAGTAAACATAGACGTTAGGACTACGACGACTACCTAAATCTATTGTGAATACCGAAACGAAAAAATGGATGCATAGATATCCAATAAGATATGGACAATTGTCTAGTTTGTTGGATTCGAACACAAATACTCGTATAGTTTGCAATACCATACTTCACATAATGTTTTTCCTATGGATGTGTAATTTTTATTAAAAATACAGTAAGTTTCGGATACAAAGTCAGTTGCCATTAAAACAAAAAACATAATTGGTCTAAAAAAAACGTAATAGGAAGCTGCTGTGAATCGAACTTGGGACGCCAGTATACAAACCATGCTTGTTAACTTTTAAAACGATGATGCTATACAGACAAGTTTGTGGCACTATGTTTGGTAAATAAAGTTAAGATACTTTTTTATACCTTTTAAAAATGGAGCTTCTTGGTAATTATTTTAAGTACTCGTACAAAATGAAAAAAAACAATTCATAACTACACGTATAATATGTAAAAGTTATTTATTGTTTAAAATAAATCTTTATGTGAATAATATTCATAACTGTCCCGCCGCCCTCTGTTTTTTTTCACACCTGGCGAGTTTATTGCCATGTGGCAATCTCTTCCAACCAACCAGAAACATGTTTAAATGGATCTTGAGTGAAAACCAGACTGGAATTCAGTTTAAAAAAATCTGGATTCCAGCGGGGATCGAACCCGCAACCTCCGGATCGGCAGACAAGCGTCTTACCACCAGACCACGGAGGTCGTGTTATCTCGTTGCAAATATTCAGCGTTTTCCAGATCGTCGAGATTTTTTATCGGCTTTCGTAGTTCAAGGGATTTTTACATCGTCCTTTATTGATCATGCAGTGAGACTTTAAAACCAGTCACCAAATAATATTGGACTACCTTTGTCATTGTTGCCATGTTTTAAAAAGCTTTTGAAAAAAAATATTAACTTCAAGTCAGTAATATGTTTCATTCCTGATTTGCTTTTCCTCTTTAACATACTTCCCTTCCTTTTTCCATCGATTGATCATATATATCACTTTTATTTTTGTTATTTATGTTGTTTTTAAAGTCTAAATTTAATAATTTGACATTTTTTTATGACCGTGAAACTTTCCTTAATTACTTTTTGTGATCGGTTGGAAGAGATTGCCACTTGGAAATAAGCCATGTTAGTTGTTATAAAATGAGGTGCTAAAATAAAATAATAAATAAATAATTTTTGGTGAAACCTGGAGTGTGTTTCTCTGTTAAAGTGCAACCCCCCAAACTGCTAATCCGTAGAAAGTGCCGATAGACTTAAGAGCGAAATATGTATTATAGTTCGGAAATTTTAGGATGAGTCCTGTGACAGCTCACAAATTTGCCCCAATACAACCTCGTAACAATGTTCAGTAATTTTAATTATTTTATCAACTTTAACATAAGCCTCAATTCTAATAAATAGCAAGTTATTTAGGTAAATACATTACATAAGTTTGTATTGGGGCAAATTTGTGAGCTGTCACAGGACTCATCCTAGAATTTCCGAACTATAGTTGTACCTGCGTTTATGTTTCTTTCGCCTGTTCTTTAGTCGGAAGAGTTTGTCACCCGACAATAAACCCGCCAGATTGTTATAAAAAATCTTCTTTAAAAGACACATTCGAGCGTATTCGAGTATATAAAGTCCATCATTGTTAACACTGAAGTGTTAAATACGAGTACATAAATGTTTTTTTATACAAAATTGTTGGGTATCGACTACAATTTGATAAGCAAATTACTCCATGAGATCTTTAACACGTGATACTACGAGTATATAGTCGTTTATGTCGTGTCTCGCTATTTTAATAACAGGTTTGAACGATTTTATTTTCATTTAATAATGCCTTATAATTACACGGAAGCATTTATTTTCACAGTCTTTCAAAATTTAATAACAGCGAAAGACTAATTTTGTTTTCCAAATTGCCCAATAATCGCAGGTTTCATCGGTCAGACCCAGAAAGCAATTAAAATTTACGAGATCAAAGCGTCATCATTATTAATGGAGGAAGATGGGTCCATTCGCACTTGCGAGATAGAACACAGTAACAGCATTTGACGCAGACAATAAATGTCTTTGTAATTTATGGTCATGGAATACAAAGAATGGAATTCTGGTTAAGGTAAAGGAATTCGCATTTCGACCGGCGTAAGATAATATGCCGGAAGGATTTCTAAAAGTTTTATGTCAATATTGAAGCAATGAGTGTCAGGTTAAATTCGTTCTTTTGACTCAAGTTTGTTATCTCGTTTTGTTTGTTTAATTGCCACTGACTGTTGAGACAGTGAGGATTGCTAAATACGTTCTTCATTATTTTAGTTTATTTTATTAATGTTGATTTACATTATTTAAAACTTTGACTAGCACTTTCTGTTAACTCTCAACTCAGAATGATAATGATAAAAAAATAACTGATCACCAATCTTGAGTATCGCACAGTACCGAGCTGTATCAAAATCTGCTAAGATTATAGTCTACAACAGTATTTTAGTACCATACCTAATGTAAGGGAGTGAAACGTGAACGTGAAAAACAACTAAAAGAACTCAAATAAATACTTTAAAATGTGTGCACTAAGAAGAATACATGGGGTGACAATGTATGACAGAACATGGATTGAAATGATTAGGGATGAATGTGAACTTAAGGCTGACATGTTGAGTAAGATGAAGAATATCACTCTGAGATAGTTTGGGCATGTATAGTAGAACGGATGAATGAAGAAATACTAATAAAACAAATATATCGTGCAACTACGTAGAGGAATACCAAGCAAAGTATTATTGGATTAAGTAAATAATATTTTGAAAGTAGGAAACGTAGAAAGTCAGAAATTGAAATAGTTTTATGAGAAAGTACATGAATATAGAAGAGGAGAAGGTCAGGATAGGAAAGTTTCTCGCTGTTTCGTCTTTGTCTATCCCGACAGGGAAATGGCGTCATAGTATGTATGCATGCATCATCTTGATTACTACTATTCGGTGTGAATCATGGCTTTCTTTCTCCAGCATTAATTTGCACTGAATTCGGTTCTGAGTAATTCGTCGACAGTTTAATATTCCTAGCGTTGATATACGCATTCGTGGAGTAATTGTTTTTCCAGTTTATTAATTGCATACCAACTTACCTCCGTCCTTGAGGTTTGCTATTGAAGTAACGTTTTAGGAGTTGACACTTTTCCGTTGGATGTACGTGTCGCAGTGATTGAAGTTTTCAAAACTTCATAAGTTAAGAGACACCGAGAAAATATTTCAGCTAGTTATTTACATAAAGACACATGAATTTTTATTATGTTTTCTAGCTCTGGGTTTATTTTATTTGATAAAGGTTTAACTTAATTTCATCATATAAAACAAAAAGTACATGAAAAAAATTAAATAGATAAAAGTCTTAAATTATAACGTGAACAACGATTACTCATGCTTCCTTGTGAAGGGACTCAGTTATGTCTACAAAATTTATTAATTAGCTCAATCCTCAATGTTTGCAATAATTTACAGTGTTGATGCCCACTTTGATGTATAGAAGTAAAGCTTGGACAGTAGAAGCATAAAAGTAAGTTAATGCTGTGGAGATACGTGCATTAATAAAAGAATATAGTATCAAAGTATGAAATAAACTGAATGATAGCATCAGAAACGAATGCTTGGATGAATTGAATGTTTTAAGTAAGATGAAGAATTGAGCGTTTCTATTTGTACATCTGGGAGAGTGATTGACGAAAGAATGATTGAACGAGTATACAAGTCAGAAGTGCAAGATCAGTGTGGAAGAGGTAGACCGAGGAAAATGTGTGACTGGATCAAGTGGACTAGAGTTTGAAAGAAGGTAATTTGAGAAGTATGAATAATAGAATAATGTGCATGACGAGATGTATGAATGGTTGAGGCAAAAGTAATTGTGCTTGGATAGAAAATTATGGAGATTGTTCTACTACGACGTACGACGTGATGGTATATACTCGTATGTATTTAAATTAACGTTTGTACGTAAAAAACTAAATAGTTCATCTTCTTCATCTTACTCAACACATTCATCTTACTCAACACATTCATCCCTTATCATTTTTCTGGTCTTGATAAAGTTATGTATATTATATATAATGTACTCAAGAGACTTTGTTTTATAGTAAACCATAAATAAAATAAAATATAATAGAAACGAATATTTTTCTTTTAACTTATTGTCTCTCCTTCCATTTAACTAGGGAATAATTTGAAAGGGCCAGCTATAAAAGTGTCAGATCTCATTTAGTGTAATCAAAGGTCGGGATTGACACTCTCTACAAAAGGGTCTAAGATATTTGAGTTAGAGTTTTTATCTCGAGAATGTACCTCACCCTGTCTGTCACACTTGATGAGAAATATATTATTTCTAAGTTCGCATGATTGCTTTTTACTCCTTTTGCCCTGAATACGAGTATATTAATGTGGAATATTCTCACAATTTATTAGATCACTAATTTTATTGAAACTGAACGAAGGAAACGTAGAAAATTAGAGACATTGTAGAAGCTGTATGGATGCATAAGGGGCTGAAGATGTGTCGGGATAGGAAATTATTGGGATCTGTCGTCTTTGCCTACTCCGATAGGGAAATGGTGTGATAGTATTTATGTCCTAATTTTATAATTTTAACAATTACATGTTTTTTTTTATTTTATGGAACACGTTAAATTTGAAGATTACCCTTTCTTCTTTTTAACGGTCACCCATTAAGGTGTTCTTCGGCATTATTCAGTCATAAATAAATTTGAAGATTACCCTTTCTTATTTTTGCCGGTCACCCATTAAGGTGTTCTTCGGCATTATTCAGTCATAAATAAATTTGAAGATTACCCTTTCTTCTTTTTGCCGGTCACCCATTAAGGTGTTCTTCGGCATTATTCAGTCATAAATAAATTTGAAGATTACCCTTCTTTTTGCCGGTCATCCATTAAGGTGTTCTTCGGCATTATTCAGTCGTAAATAAATTTGAAGATTACTCTTTCTTATTTTTGCCGGTCACCCATTAAGGTGTTCTTCGGCATTATTCAGTCATAAATAAATAGAACAATAATAACATTTAAAACTAAACACTTATAAATGAACATTAATTGATTATTTTCACGTGTTTCATTAAATTGTAAAAAAATATACGTTTAATTTATATTTATATATACATTGGGGGATTCAATAAAAATATAAGAATGACTCAAATTAATGTAAAAATAAATTTGACCAAAATAAAACAATCAATTATATTTTATCATAAAATAATATGGTGTATAGTACACCCTGACGGGTTTATGATTACATATATGGCAATCTCTTATAACTAATCAGAATAAAACATTATTATTAGATTAAATAATCTATTAAATACTTTTATTTCATTGTGTTCAAACATTTTCAATATATTAATTTATTTCTTTACGAAATCAATGGTAATGCCGTAACGGGAATCGAACCTGCACCCCTGGGTTGAAAGACGTCTTGCCAACTTGGTATATTATTTTTTTCGACTTGAATTTCAAAACTTTGAATTTTTGAAACACTTTTGTTGTGTACAATGCAACTTGCGGGCTTATTGCCATGTGGCAATATTCCAACCAACCAGAAAGAAATATGTTAGAGAGGCCTTAAGTGAAAACCAGACTGGAATCCTTATTTAAAAAAAAAATGGGTTGCAGCGGGTTTTGAAGCCACAACTTCCGAGTTGAGAGACAGACGTCTTACCAATTAAACCGCGGAGGTCCATACACGCTTGGAAAAGTACAAAATCAAATTAATACACATTATTTTCAATTCAAGTATTTCAATTGTTTGTTAAGATATTTTTTATTACATGTAAATTTTTTCTTTTTTGTTTTTGTATTATTTGATTGAAATATTTATATTATGTTTATGCTTTCTTGTCAACACTTCCGTTTTATTTCACACTTCCTTTTCACTACATTTCACCCGTTCCATAGAAATATTTATTTCTGTGGTCTTCTTTATAAGCTTCCCGTCACGTTGAGATATCGTCTTTTCTTCAGCATCCACGATTTCGTATTTATCCAACCCTTTGCCTATCATCCTTCAACGCCAAGTATCTCAGCCTCCCTGATTGAGGGCCACTTCCCCAGTTATATTATTCTTAGATCCGTTTATTCCTTGGTATATATTTATGTTAGTTCCACTTTCGCAATAGGTATCTTAATCGATTGGTTAAGATAGAAACATTAATACAATAGATGCTCACGTTGAGAATTTTTTATTCCTTCTTTTCAAATTACACGAATGACGATCAATTGTTATCCATAATTTATTCGTATGGGTACCTCTTATTCGAATTCAGACATATAGAACAAAGTGATCGAGAGACAAACAACATTGTCTTCGGCATAATTAATCCAGCCACAGGAGTCGACATGGAACTCATTGTTCATAATCGCACGTGTTCGCAATACTACCACACGTTAAGAGGCAACTACACTCGCATACGTCTAGCTCTTGTTACCAGATAAACTCTGTTACCAACTTTTTCTGCTATCTTCAGGAATTGAACCCGAAATCCATTGATTAATCTAACTGCTATCTATTTATTTTTACGTAATTAGAATTGCGAGTTGGAATGTTGGGCTTCGTTTCAAACTTAATATGGTCTTATAATGCAAGTTCGTGCATGACGCGTATCGCTCGACATAAGTTTTTCATGTATCGTGTAAAGTGATACTTTGTATTTTGTCAATAATCAAAAACTGCCAACAGATAGAATGTAACTTGTGATTGATGTATATATACTGTGTCTTGATTTCTTTCAGTCAATGTATGAAATATCTATTCAAAAAGTCTTTTATATATTTTTGTTTGTTCATACATAAGTCTAGAATAACTTTGGGAGCTGTAATGAAGTGTAACGAATCAAATTAATAAATATTATACGCTGGTTACAACGGACCGATTCATTTCGTTCTCGTGGAAACAAGATTTTGAGAAAGTATAAAGAATAAGAATACACTATCATATATTTTTAAATAATTTAAATTTACATTTGTAACAATTAACGGATTGTCTTCAATTATAAATTGTCGTGAATAATTTGTAGTTTTTATGTAACTTTGTACAATAATTTTTATACGTTTCATCGTATTTTTTTTGGACTTATTTCCATGTTAAAAATGTTTCCTTCTATGATTTCTCTGACTTTCTACGTTTCCTTGTTTCAAAATATCATTCACTTCATCCAATCATACTTTCCTTGGTCTTCGCATTTCAATACGCATTTCACTTAAATTTTCACTATATATTTATTTAGTTAGTCTTCTTCCATTTGTTACACATGTCTAAACCATCTCAGCGTGTTCTTCTTCATCTTACTTAACACATCAGCCTTAAGTTCACATTCATCCCTAATAACTTCATTCTATATTGCACGATTGCGGCGTATGTTATGATTTTTATTAATTTAAATAAAAAATATCCACTTTTTAAGGTCTTGATTTTTAACCCTTCTCTTACGGTGATAAAAATGAAACGCGTGTTCCGGTGTTGGGTAGTGAGTACGCGATCAAAAATTAGCGATTTTAAATCGGAAAATAAGAACATTCATAGATAATCCCCTTAATTAATTATAATTGATGTTAAAAATTATAATAATTGAGATTTATTTGCTGAAAACATTAAAAAACCATCTGGCACCGCTCACGGAACGGGCGTAGGTCTAGTCTCGTTGCCAGCTCAACAGCTACTGCGGCGCGGCAGGGTTGGTGGCTAACTCGGGCGTGGCTTACACTTGCGAGGTTGAGACAATTGCGCTCCTCGCTATTCAGTGACGTATGCCAAAGTGAGATGCGAATATAGTGTCGCGCTTCCCGCATACTTTTCACCTATCGTCAAGACCCAAGATCGAGGCACTCACAGCGTTTAAATGCGAATTTGTTTCCGATATTCATAAAAAATACTTACGATGTAGTCGATAAATTCTGATTATTATTAATATTATTTTTTAAATCAATGCGTAAATATATTATGGAGGAATACCTAAAATCTTAACTGTGTATTTATTATATTTTTAGAGATATTGATGGTTATTTGAAGCAACGTGTAGAAGATACCCAACACCGGGAAGGAAAGGTTAAATAACATTTATATTTATTTTGCAGTAACGGGTACATCACAAACGTAAATAATTCTTCTGTCTAATTTATTACTTTTCTCTTGTTCCAGGTATGTGTAATATTTCTGCTTTGAGAAGACAAAGAACGAAAGTGAAGTTCGGTATGTAATACAAAAGTTCCAAGAAAGTTATTACTGTCTGTCTCCTAAAAAGGAGTAAAATACTTCGTCCCAATGAAGCAGGTGCCTTCCAGAATTGCTAGATGCCTGATCCATTCACAGAAACTTGTACAACAGGTTCGTTAATTCGGAGCTATTGTATGGTTCGGTGGCACATTTCTAATTCTTGCTTTGTACCAACGACCAGTACCAGACGCCCCGAGATCTGGGAACTTGAATGAATGGTCATTTATAATTAATTTGTACTGTTTAATTTACCGAGTTCCGAATACGAAATTTAATTACCAATGAGACCAGCACTGGATTCTGCTTGTTCAGATAGTGAAGACTTAAGTTTTTTTTTATTACCGAGACGAAGAATTTCAATTGTAATTGTAATAAAAAAAGATTATTTTTATTTCTTTTTATGTGAATGTTTTATCCTTATTTATTTATCTTTTAGTTTTATTATTCGTTCTTATTTAAATATATGTCCTTGGGAAAATTCAGTCCGTTTTTTTATATATTCTTTCTCAAAATTTACGTTATCGGATAATACTTTCGTATAGAAAAATGTCTCTGAATATGTTGAAATAAAGAGTAATATATCTTTATACTTCATTTTTATAACCATGAAAATATTTTCGTGGTAGGATAAAATGAAATCAAATAACATTTTAGGCTGGTTTCCGATAGAGCCAACGAGTCTTTAAAATTAATATTTAGTAGAATTTACAACATTTTCCAAAAAAAATAATTCAAAATCCATTGCAGTGTAATATCAATGTAATGTGGAAATGCGACAGTTACGTAATTTTATGTCTGGTTTGGTGGATATTTTTAATTTATTTTATTTTTATTTATTTTTGGTACATACTCGTATACGTCCAAAGTGCTTTTGAAATGTTGATCCTTCTCCGGCATATCCTCAATCATGGGCATTATTGATTAGTTACATTTTATCTTAATTGTTTATTTTGTTATTTAATTTACCTGGCGAGTTTATTGCCATGTGGCAATCTTTTCCAACCAACCTGAAATATGTTTTTACAGCCCCCAAGTGTTAACCAGACTGGAATCCTATTTAAAAAAATCTAGGTTCCAGCGGGGAGCGAACCCGCTACCTCCGGATCGGAAGACAAGTGTCTTACCACCACGGAGGCCACGGAGGTCGTGTTATATACATTGGTTATTTCGTACGTCACATGTATTCTGAATTGTGTAGATTTTTGAAGTTTTGGATATTTTATCTTTGGTTTATTAAATGTTGTTATGACTTGTAAAGTACCCTTAATTGTTGCGTGTCTTTTTAATAAATAAATAAATATGACGATTACTACTAGGGTACAAATTCTCACCACCTGATTCGATCGGCTGCTTGCCGTGACTAGTAAGTGTAGATTCGGGCGCCCAAGGCGGGATTTGGGAATCGTCGAAGTTTTTTTTAGAAAGCCAATGTAATAAACCTTGCGCCTCCAAGGAGAGAAATATACTCGTATTACACGGCCTGGCCTGGTTGTGAAACAAAAATAAGTGTTTTATTAAATCATTCATAATCATCCTCAATATACTATATATCCGAATTGTTGATGCAGACATTTTAAAGAACAAGGTCTGGAGAAAACATTGTCTTCGCGCCCAATATCCGATACTATGGGTTTAAAATCTAGTTGAAGGCACGTACGTAACGTAACACACAGCTCGTCACAGCACGTTTTATTTTTATTTACAATAATATTTAAATAACTTGTTTATTATGATGGTTCAAAAGAATACTGAAAATAAATATGTTCAGTATCAATAAAATACTGGCAATTTAAAAAATATTTGTAAAAATCTAAAACTTTGTCGCATTGAAAATTCCAAACTTCGTTTCTGTATCGAGAAGTGGAAGGAAACCATGGTAATTCATTCATTGCAGTTCTTCGTATCTTGTTTTAAGTTATTTTAATTAATTTCATTTCCTTTTAAGTGAGTCTCATCGATGTACCTGCCATTAGTGCTGGGAATTTCTTATCTGACTGATTAATAAATTTACGATAAAGCCGGGTTTTTATATCTAATCTACCTTTATTTACCGGTGGCCTATATGTCGTTGATAACTTTATCGAAGTAGAGTTTACTTAAGGGTGAATCATTTATAAAAGTAATAAAAACTAAGTAACTGTTTGATAAATAAAATTAGTGAGATAATTCATTGCTTCCAATAAGTGGTTTAGATGGAAAAAAATAATTGAACCCCTAAGCAAACAAAAATGTGGTGAATGTTTTAATACAAAAATATTACAATCATAACTATTCTGAGGGTTTGATTAATTTGTATTATTCGTTTATTCAGTGTTGTATTTTTAAGTTATCATATTTATTGGCGTTCAGCCCACTAGACATGATGCGATATTCGATACGATTAATATTCGTGATTGCTTAAATTTTATTTGTTACATGTATACAAAATTGAATTAAATCATTATGATGAAACAAACATAAATTTGTGTTGGAAAATTGCAGGCACTATTTAGATTATGTGATAGCAGCCTTACCATGATGTATTATGCAGTATGAAGTACACAATTTATTGATACTAAGCGAGGGCTCCATGTTTTGGAACCATTGAACGTTTTTATGTCATCTAACTCTGTCGCTCATTCTGCAAATTTCATTCGTCCTTTTATTCTGTTTTGCTGATATATCAATTTTTTTTTCTTCGTTCGTCCAATGTTTGCTCTTATTAGAATGCAACATACGAGTATATTGTTATCCGGCAATATGTGTTGATCAGAATGCAACCTATATTGTTACCCGGCAATATGTGTTGATCAGAATGCAATCTATATTGTTATCCGGCAATATGTGTTGATCAGAATGCAACCTATATTGTTATCCGGCAATATGTGTTGATCAGAATGAAAACTGAATTTTAGACTCGTTTTTTTTATTATACTTGTTGCAAGCCCTAAACGATTCAACAGTTAAGCTGTCAAAAACATATTTGTAAGAAATAACCCATATTAGTTACTCCTCTTATGAATATGTTGACTGATATGAGAGCTCCATTAAACTTTATTTGCTTTAATTTAATATCATATTAGTAAATATCCACTTGTATAAAACATTTTGTTTAATTTAGATGGCGTATACGAGTATGTTTAAAATATTTATGCATAAAATATGAAAATAAACTAGACCGTCAAAAACAAATAATTTCAAGTGGATACTCAAATTATATTGATCTTGGTTTGTTGTCTACCATTTGTTGTCACTCCAGTAAACTAGACTTTTTCGTTTATCTTATTGAAGACATGTGAACACAATAAAAGGTTGATACTTTTTACCGATTGCTCACTATTATTGACTTCTTTTGTCGAAAATTCTCACTAACTTGATAAGTTGTGAGATCTAATTTCGAGTATGTACTACGTGAGTCAACCCCTTTAAACAGCCTATCCCACAATGTCATTATTACATTTATCAAGAACATATTTAATAAATCGGGAATGGGAAAAATATTTAATAGATTAAGTAAATTTTTGTTGGAAATCACTTCCACACAGAGACGTGCAACAACTCATATTACAAACTGAGCTCATCAAATACCCCATTGATATGGCATAACACGCAAATGATAAACAGAGTTTGATCAAACATCCTTTTCACTTTCCGCTGCCGTGTAATCACGTATTCATTCGTATGTGATGTACGTTCATCACATTAATTTCGTATGTGGTATACGCTCATCACATTAATGACACGGTAAACAGTATGTTAATAAACCTCCCAAGCTTTGCTGTTCTCCTGTGCCATCAAATCTTCATAAATAATATCATCTCATTCAGTTTCAGAGAAAAAATATTACATTTCGAGTGTATAATAAATGTTTGTATAAGGTGTTGTCGTCAAGGTTTCTATTTCTCTCTCGAAAATAATTCTTATTTAGTTATTTATACTTCTTTCTAACTTGTGTGTAATATTTTTTTCACGTTATACGTGAAGATGAATGTTATACTGAGGAAAACGTGGCTTGATCAAGTGGACCAGATTTTGAAACAAGGTTAAGTGAGAAGTATCGATAATAGAATATTGCTTTTGACAAGATGTATGAATGTGGAGGCGGCTGTGTGATTGGGTTGAAAAGTTTGAAAATCTGTTTTCTCTTTTTACCCAGCAGGGTGCACACTTGATTGATATATTTTTATGTGAAAGAACTTCCCCCAATCAATTCCTGTAAAATTAAGTATTATTTTGCACATTGCATATACGAGTATGTAAATGAAATCATTTTATTCTTATACAAAGATTTTAGTTCGAGTTGATGATGTGTTTTTACACATACCAGCAATGACACCAAAGTTATATATTGCTGGGTTTATGGTTACACATTGGTAGACTAACATTGAACTGTTCCTGAGATATTTCGATTTAAAAATTAAAACTCCTAATTTATATGCATCTGGATATTAACATGTGTTTTCGATTGCGTGAAAATGATTTTTTTGTTAGTTAAAATATCAATTCCAAAATGTTAACAGATATGCACACTGACTATTTAATGTTAACAGATATGCACACTGACTATTTAATGTTAACAGATATG
This sequence comes from Odontocerum albicorne, assembly GCA_949825065.1. Classification (NCBI taxonomy): domain Eukaryota; kingdom Metazoa; phylum Arthropoda; class Insecta; order Trichoptera; family Odontoceridae; genus Odontocerum; species Odontocerum albicorne. The sequence continues at coordinate 42,809,080 of OX463849.1, forward strand.
CACACTGACTATTTAATGTTAACAGATATGCACACTGACTATTTAATGTTAACAGATATGCACACTGACTATTTAATGTTAACAGATATGCACACTGACTATTTAATGTTAACAGATATGCACACTGACTATTTAATGTTAACAGATATGCACACTGACTATTTAATGTTAACAGATATGCACACTGACTATTTAATGATATTACCGAAAAATCACATTTTTGAAATTTTTCTCGTACCTAAGCCAGAAACCGATGGTATACAGTAAACAGTAAAAACCTTAAGCCACATTTTCTCGTACCTAAGCCAGAAACCGATGGTATACAGTAAACAGTAAAAACCTTAAGCCACATTTTCTCGTACCTGAGCCAGAAACCGATGGTATACAGTAAACAGTAAAAACCTTAAGCCACATTTTCTCGTACCTAAGCCAGAAACCGATGGTATACAGTAAACAGTAAAAACCTTAAGCCACATTTTCTCGTACCTAAGCCAGAAACCGATGGTATACAGTAAACAGTAAAAACCTTAAGCCACATTTTCTCGTACCTAAGCCAGAAACCGATGGTATACAGTAAACAGTAAAAACCTTAAGCCACATTTTCTCGTACCTAAGCCAGAAACCGATGGTATACAGTAAACAGTAAAAACCTTAAGCCACATTTTCTCGTACCTAAGCCAGAAACCGATGGTATACAGTAAACAGTAAAAACCTTAAGCCACATTTATGTTACCTTACACAACTCGGCAGTGTTAATAAAATAAGTTTCTTAAAGATGTTCTGCCTTCCGGTACTTTAGAAAACTTTATTCCAGCGACTTGAAAAAACCCATTGAAATAATTAAGTTTGTCCCACCTTACCAAGGCATGTAGTTTTCATTCCGAGACAGTTTTCTGTTTATCAACTGGGTTGAATTTGATGATGAAACCAAAAAATGTGATTACTCGAAGAAATTTCCGATAAATCGGCATCTATTTTTATGTCTATAGGTAGGCATCGTTTTATTTACTTAGTATTCCGCGTCTTTTCGATGACGATACACTTAACGTTTCCATTTTGATTACACAGCGACTTACATACATACAGACTGTGTCGTTTTATTTCTTTTCACATTTTATTTGCCATCAAAAAGAGACGTATAACATTGTATCTATCTGAATACGTGTTCGTTATCCTCGTTTAAAATTTTGTACGAAGCGTTCCCAACCGTCAAAAGATTCGAATTTTTCTTCAGAGACATCTTAGAAGATCAAAAACAACCAGTAATATTGAACAAGTGACAACATGTACTCGTCATTTAGTCTCAATCGATTTCTTATTAAGCAAATGTTTCACGTCTTTTTTCACTGCCGGTCACTTTATCAGATTTGTTTTATATTTTTTGTGAATGTTGAACCTCGTCTCGATGTTCAAGTACAAAGAGCGGTAGCTTGGCATCAGACACATGAATTGCCGCTTGTGTTTTGATTGGGTGATAAATATCAACGATAATATGAAGGGTGTTTCTTCTATGGACTTTGTTCTTCATAATTCCAAGTGCATTGTACTGAAATATTTAAGAAGCACAAACTATAATTTATTCTATCTCGCTGGTGCTCGTTGCGTCGAATCCAGAAGATACATGTGTAATAGATTTGATTTGATTTTCTCTTTTTATTATCTCTGATAGATCTTGTGCTAGATAACATGTTTTGTTTTGCAATACATCAATATATTTTTAATATTCAAAATATTGCAAATATAAACATGTATTCTATTTAACTCATAAATTATATTCCTCTTGAGCTTATTTTCATCATAAATTTACATACTTCTATTAAATTATTTACTTTATCGTTCATTTGTAAAAATATAATGCTGACAATAATTCCAAAATGATTTCATCTTAACCTTAACGACTTTATAGGTTAGTGCATGGTATACTTGGTCGAGGTAGACTGAGAAAAGTGCGACTGTACCAAGTTGACCATAATTCGAAAGACAGGGAAGTTATGGTAGATTTATAAAAAATGTTTGAAAACCGCAAGTAGCGCATTTTATTCTAAGTAACAAATTCGACGTATGGGAGGGAAACGTGGACGTGGAAAAATACAGAAAAAGTCGAATAAATGCTTTAGAAATGCGTACACTAAGAAGAACATATCCTTCCTTCCGTGGTTGCAGTCCTAAGACTGGTTTGCAGCAATTTGAACTCTTCTCCTCCATTCCCCCCTGTCCTGTGCGGCTCTTTTTAAGTCTGTGTATGTTGAGCAGCGCACGTCCACCAACAGGTCCTCCAGGTACTCTCGGCGTGGGCGTCCCCTAGAGTTTGTCCCCTCGGTCATGCCCTCCATTATCTTGTCGTATTATATGACCGATCCATCTTGCACGCCTTTCGGACAGGATCCTGTCCGAAATATATCCCCTATAGGGTGACAATATATGGCAGAATACGATATGGATTGATAGGGATTAATGTGAACTAAAGGCTATTAAGTAGGATGAAGAATAGTATACTGACATAGTTTGGGCACGTTGAACGAATGAACGAAGAACGACTAACAAAGCAAAATAATTTATATCATGTATAGTTTAGTAGGATTTCTCCGAATTTTTAAACTTCCTTTTTTTTTTAAATATCATTCATTTCCAACTAATCTTACTTTATTTGGTCTTCATCTACCATTCCTTCCACTCACATTTGTACTGTTTATTTGTTTTGTTAGTCTTTATTAATTCATTCGTTATAAATGACCAAACCATCTCAGAATGCTCTTCTTTATACTACTAAATACAACCTTCAGTCCACATTAATCCATGATCAATTAATTTCGTAGTTTTTCTTATATATTGTAACTCTGCGTATTTTCTTAGTGCACGAATTTCTACCACGTTTATTCGGTTTCTTTCAGTATTTTTCCTAATTTGGCTTTTGTGGTTTTTATTAATAAAATAAACAAAATATTAAGACTTTAATTTTCACCATTGTTCAACACACGATGTGGAGAGAAATCATGTGAAATCAGTGAGAAAGTTATATTTTAATTAAATAAAAGACAAATATATAAATATATAATTCTCAATTTTAATTGAATTCTTAACTCAAAACAATGTGTTTTTTTTATTAATTCAATTGACGAGATGTTGAATATAAACACTGATATGTTGATTGCTTACTCGAGTCCGTTGTATTCTAATCTGAGGAGCATGGTAGCGTGCGGTTTGTATGTAACATAATGCTATATCTTGAAATGTGGTATTAGTACAGTATGCGCTGCTTATTAGAATTCCATTTGTATTAACACATTTTGAAGGAAGATTAACACATGTTAAAAAACGATAGGCTATCCGGAAAATAATTATTAAAAATTACGTATCAATACGAATTTTCAAAAGTATGATCCAGCTTTACTGTCGTTGGAAAAAATCGTATAGTATAACTTTATGAATACAGTTATTGAAGTTTTTTTGAAAAATTTTGTGAGTAAAAATGATTAGGAAAAATACAATAAAAACAAAGCAACAGTTTAACCTTTCCTTCTCTGTGTTGGGTATCTTCTACACGTTGCTTCTAATAACCATCAATATCTCTATAAATATAATAAATACAAGGTTAAGATTTTAGGTATTCCTCCATAATATATTTACGCATTGATTTAAAAAATAATATTAATAATAATCAGAATTTATCGACTACATCGAGGTGTTTGGTAAAGATCGAAAACAAATTCGCATTTAAACGCTGCGAGTGCCTCGTCTTGACGATAGGTGAATAGTATGCGGGAAGCGCGACACTATATTCGCATCTCACTCTTGCATACTAGACTGAATTGCGAGAACCTGAATTGTCTCAACGTCGCAAGCATTAAGCGTAAGTGCCGGGGTATGCGACTGACGTTCCGCGCCACTAGTGGCTTCTAAGCTTGCAAATAGGTTAGACGTACGCCCGTTCCGTGAGCGTTTTTTAATGTTTTCAGATGGTTTTTTAATGTTTTCAGCAAATAAATCTCAATTATTATAATTTTTAACTTCAATTATAATTAATTAAGGGGATTATCTATGAATGTTCTTATTTTTCCGATTTAAAATCGCTAATTTTTTATTGCGTACTCACTACCCAACACCGGAACACGCGTTTCATTTTTATCACCGTAAGGGAAGGGTTAAAGACAAACATTTCAATAACATATTCCTTTCATCATTATGCTTATGTTCTAAGCTCAGATATGGTAGATCTGCTGGCTTTAATTTGGTGACACAAATCTTCCTAGTTTGGGTGGATTACCTATTCAGAAGAAAAAAAAACTAGGAAATCTTGTTTTAAGTCAACCGGCTTTTAATTAGTTTAGCACCTACCTTCCGATTAGTTTAGCATTAATAAAACAAATGCAAAAATTATCGACGATCTTGCTTTTGAAATTTGGTGAGTAATTTTTTAGTACAAAATAAAATGATGTCAACTAAAATAACATTTGGTTAAAATGATATTTTACGATCTTTGTAAATATTAGTTTGTACGAAAAGTAATTAAGTATATTTTAGGTCAAATTACACCAAATGCTTGTAGATGGTGGTTTTAGATAGTCTCAGTATCTCTGCAATCTCTCATGTCGTAGGATGTTGATTATTCTCGATCAAAGCCTTGATTTGGTCGCCATCAGTGGTAATCGACCTTTCAGAGAAAACACCATATTCGAATGTCGTATCACCGTTACGCATTTTTTAAATTCACACTTTTCCCACGATCGCTTACTGCATCGTCGCTAATATATTTTTTTGGTTTGTGTCGCATTTTTTATTGCGGTTGTAAAAAAACATCAAGCACCTTTGTAATAACTTATTTTGCTCCATCTTCAAAATGGCTTAAAACGCTCAAGCGATTAGGGTAAATAATAACTGAAAAAATGTGCTGAATTTTCATTATAATTCATTCAACATATTTGGAATTCAGTTAACAATGAAAATGTTCCCTTAACGAAATTTATCTGAGAAATACGAAACTACTTTCCGGTAATACTATTACTGTTTCCTCGCCCAAGATTTTGGGAGTCTAAATATTATTTTATAATTAAGAAAATAGGAAACGAAATTATCCTCAAATTCTCGACATACTTTCATATTATAACGACTACGTCAAATACGATGAATCAACGTTATAAAAATATAATTAATTCCCTTTAAATGAAACACGCGAGAGATGGCAAGTGAAAAAAAATATGCCTCTTCCTCGACTAATTCACGGCTCCGGCATGAGAATGGAGGTGATATTTTATTACGATTCGTGGAGCGCTTAAGCGATTTAGTTTAACAATGGTAAAAAAAAACGCGCTGCCTTCTATAATAATATACATTCAGCACGTCTTGAATAAAGTTAGCGATGATATCTTTGTCATAACGACATCTATCCGAGAAATACGAAACTACTTTCTCGATAACCCAAATAAATATACAATCCTTAAAACAATTTGAAGAAAGAAATTAGTGACGTCCTCCGTTGACTAGTTAATCGAAAGCTGGAAAGCTTAATACATCAGGGGTTTGAGTTCATTCGGTTTATACAAATAGGTCGTTTTTTTTCTGGAATACTACAGAATTGTACCACAGTACAAGGAGTGAAATATTTGACTTATTGCAGGATGCACATGTTAAGTTTAATGAATATGACAGACGTGGGCAAATGCGGCTCTTCGTTGGGATAAGTGCCGCTCCCAATGTCTCTTATAAAAATATAGATACTTTCTTTCCCCATTATACTTGTATTTTCGCGATTTTCCTTTCTAAATGTTGTAAGTGACAAGATGCGCATGTATGAATGCAACTGTCAAAGACGCGAGTATTGGTGTGTGTGCTGTGATACGTGTGTGCTATGATTTCAATGTGTAGGGTGCGCGCGCATCTCCTGCCTCTTTATGTGCGCAAACCGAATTCTGCGCTATTTTTATATTTTATTATATGTGTATTTTTTATACTTTATATATCAATTTAGATTTGTGTAGAATATGTAATGAATTTGAATTTGTGTATTTAATACTACGTGAGAACGTGACTATGGTGTGGCTCTGTATATATATGAAAATCCAGAATGTGGCTTTCGTTGACAACTCCTGGAATATGATATCAGTGAAATATGCATCCAAGTATTGGGTGAAGGGAGTCCTAGTCTCTTCGTCGCAACAGAGACATAATTATGATACATTTTATATTTGTAAAAAATATTCGAAAACATTTAATGAAGGGCAGATAATATTATTCTAAAAACATAACCCTAATATAAATTTAAACGGACAATGTCATTCTTTAAGTTATTTTCGAAACCGTTTGTTTTATTTTTATTCAAATTTGGATTCTTTTTGATGTCGCTAAAATATTTATTTTTCATTTATTGTATTGTTCAATTTAGTTCGTTTCAAGTGCAAATTACTTAAAAATCCATTCGCCATATAATAATATTATGAATACTTCCTTGATAACGCCATGTTTTTTTCAGTATAGACACAGAGATCGCCCTGTCATTTGCATCAATCAGTTCTTGTTTCGATCATGTCGCCACGATGCTCGTACAAGTTAGCATGTGTTTTATGTCCTGTACCACAATCACATTCAATGCTACTTTTGTTCAAGAACCCCCATCTTTGGATCTTTATCTTGTATTTAGTCATCCCTTCTACCGGTATCTTCAGGACTCTCCAAGTGCGCCACGACACTTGGTCTCCTGGTGCCATCTTTTCCAAAAGCTTTATCCAGTCCTTAAATGTTTTTCCTTTTTTTCACTTCAGAGAATGCGCTTTATCTGGTGGAATCGATAGTTGTTGCGCTCTCTTCATATAACTATTCCTAGATTTCAATCAGATTATTGCTGGCTAGGGGGCAAAAGATATAGGAAATAAAATACGAAGTAAAAAATACATTTATATTTTATTTTATACATGAAGGATACAACAGTAAATCTAAATAAAGTACACTACAGTCGGGTGCCTCCTGGAAATATCAAATATTCACCAATATCCAACTCTTTTAACCTGTGTTATTAAACCATAAAATTTAATACTTGACCATAAAAACCAGCATCTACTGTACTCTGTTAGATCTTTGTACTCACAGTTATTTTTTCGCCCAATATGATTATCTATAACGACCTAGTAATGAGATACGAGGAATATCGACATTATTTGAGGTTTGACAAGTGGCTTGTTTAATTTTGCGCTTGAAGGAACAAGGAGTAGCGTTGACATACACAAAACTAATATTTATATTTACTGTGTTATATTTTACTACAAGATTTTTTCATTGGATGCTCTCATGGTGAATATATTTTTGTATAATGTCAAAAAGGGATATCGTTATTTATAAAAATAATCTATAAAAATGTAATTTTTCCATGATAAGCGAAAATGTTATTTTCCTTTGTCTAATTATTATTTGGTTTATAAGTTTTTATTAAAACTTCGTCAGTTGTATTAACATTTAAAAGCGGGTTTTTTTTTTCATTTCGACGACTTCCGTGCAATATTTTTTAAGGGAATTTTCAATTTATTTAAAAAAAAATGCTTTAAATATTATGTTGATATCTTTTGATTGTATTTTTGCTATTATTTTACCAATAAATTAAGATCCAACTATAAAACTTGTAATGACTTGTTGCAATCTATTTTAGATTTCAACATTTCATTTTTAATTCCAGTGGAAGTATTTATTTGATTTATGATATCCTGTCTTATCGTTTTAGAAGTCTTGCTACCGAAATCTTAGGATAAATTTGTCAACGTTGTAAGCATGTTGATATGCAAATTCGTGCAGACACTAAGGAGTCATTTATCTAAAACATGTACTACTATCTTTAGGATTCTGTGATAGTCAATGATCATTAAAAATATACTCGTACATGTTAATACTCGTATATAACATATATAATATATATCTAATTTAAACCACACAAATTAATTTAAAGTTCTTTTGATATAGTTCAAAGAAAATCTTTTATTTTAGTTTTTTATGCATAATTATACATTGTTAAGCGTAGCAAAAAAAGACGTCAACAGCTTCCACAGAGTAAATGTGGATAGATTTAAACACGTGAATGGATCTAAACCACTAGAGTAGAATATTTGAACAACTGATCGGTTATTTGTGTGAAATTATTTTCGACCACTAAGTCTCATTTGATCTCTTAATGTAAATACGCGTTGTACGTATATTTTCGACCACTAAGTCTCATTTAATCTCTTAATGTAAATAAGCGTTGTAAGTATATTTTCGACCACTAAGTCTCATTTGATCTCTTAATGTAAATAAGCGTTGTATGTATATTTTCGACCACTAAGTCCAATTTGATCTCTTAATGTAAATACGCGTTGTATGTATATTTTCGACCACTAAGTCTCATTTAATCTCTTAATGTAAATAAGCGTTGTATGTATATTTTCGACCACTAAGTCTAATTTGATCTCTTAATGTAAATAAGCGTTGTATGTATATTTTCGACCACTAAGTCTCATTTGATATCTTAATGTAAATACGCGTTGTATGTATATTTTCTTATTAAAAATAAGGTCTCGTGATCGTGTTTGATAATAAATAAGATAAATGAATGGAAATTGTAAATTTATCTCCCAAGTGCATATGTCTACCATTGAATTACGAGTATTTTGCGATGTAAAATAACTTTGTAATATGATATTTTTTCAAGTATGGTCAAGAAAGGACTTTGGTATGGATTTTGATATGTTACGTTCTTTAAAATATTTACTAATCTTATTTAGCGGTATTAATGTATTACGTGTTAACATAAGTTGTGTCCGTTTTTTTCCAAATATAAACATGAGCACCAAAAGTAAAACAAAATGGTAAAGGCTATACGTCATTCGAAAGAATTTTTTCTGCTCTACAAGATATTGTGTTTGCTTTTACGTTACATATATTATTTTATTTGATTGCAAGCCTTCAAAATGGAATGTCAAGTAGACGAAAGTGAACATTTTCGACACCTCCTTCTGTTCGCGTTCAATCGAAGGAATAAAGCTGCCAAAGCTGCTCGCGATATTTGCGAAGTGTACGGTGAAGATGCTATGAATGAAAGGACAGCTCGTGGATGGTTTTTGCGTTTCAAGGACGGTAATTTCGACCTGAAAGATATGGATCGTTCCGGAGGACCAGTGGACTTCGATGAGAACCGCTTTAACCATATTATTCATGAAGATCTCCTTCAAACATTTTTCATCACCATTTTTTTTCTTCTTTCGTCTACTTGACATTCCATTTTGAAGGCTTGTAATAAAATAAAATAATATATGTTAGCTAAAAGCAAACACAATATCTTGTAGAGCAGAAAATTTTCTTTCGAATGACGTATAACCTTTACCATTTTGTTTTACTTTTGGTGCTAATTTTTAAACTGAAAATAAAAACGGACACAATTTATGTATAACACCCAATATAATGTCTTTGTTAAATTTTGGTAGAATCCACGTGGCCTTATCTAATCCGAATGCTTTTCAACTTTGTTGTTTTCGTAAGCGTAATTTACGTAATGGTAAATTGTTTTTTTAATATGTCGGTAGGGTTTTTTAAAGGGTTCCAGTCTTGTTTCACAGACTTATCTAACATTTTTCGGGTGGCAAGAACCCCGCCAGGTTGTATTGTATACAACGAAAGTGTAATGTAGTCTAATACAATGTTTATCTTCCTACATCTTTTTTTTTATTTATCGTCACTTGTTTGATATCATACATATTGTTTGATATCAATTTTGTTTTTATATGATATTTCAAAAGTCAGAGGTGTTGCATGAAAAAGTGTATCGATGCGAAGGAGGCGAAATGTGTGTGTCGCTTTCGAAAGTCTAGCTCTCGGTCCTTTTTGCCTGCTCCGGCAGAAAAACGGTATGATGATAATTGTGAACTAATTAGATCACAAGTATGAGAATATTAAAAATGAGCGCAAGGACATGTCTTGAACAAAACACCCCCTTTTAGATTTCTACGAAAAACAATCTTTAAAACACTCTCAGGTGAAATCGATGAACAAAAGTCAAAAATAGGATTTGCTCCGAACGAAACTTCACAAAGTAAAGGAAAATATCAACGTCGAATTGGGTTTCATTTGTTTGTACCCATTTTTTTTTAGGATTAAATTCTCGATTTATCAAACGAGTCCCTTAAAAATTTTCTGTAATTTTTTTTTGTTGTGAACTATCGAAACGGAAGCTTTACCATTGTAAATAGATTTTGTTGACATTATATTTTTTTGATCAATTTGCATATTCATAGTTTACGTCCGGTATCCGATTTATTTCCCGTTTGGATATTGAAAAAAAAAACGCTTGAACATCTGGCTATATATGAACATTCAGCTAGATATGTATGAGTATTTGAGGTTTTGTGGAGAAAATTGGCCCTGTCGGTTTATAATTTATATCTTCGTTGGATAGGAAATAAATTTCATCCAACAAAAAAAGAAAGTGAAAGTTTTTTTTTATTATTTATTGTTATTTTCAGAAAAGAAAACTTCATCGTATAGAGGCAATAAAATAAACCATATGTGTCCTCGCGCGTTGTAAATAAATTAAAATACTAAAAACGGATCCAGTTTTTCGCTTTTATGTAGTTAGAAAATAAACTGAGAGAAAAAAAAAACAATATTCATGATAAACAAATATGACACTAATATATAAATATTTTTATACAGGTGGGCAAAAAGGATGTTGGCGGTTTGAATATGAAATTTAAAAAAAACTATGTAACATACAACATTTTTATTAGTATTATAAAAAACAAAAATCTTGGAATTTTTACGTCTTAAAAATAATGTTGTTTAAGTGACTTCCTTCGGCTGATTAGCACTCTTGAAACCGAAGTCGCAGATTTTGGAAAATTCGGCGAAACGTTATTCTCGGTATATTGTTAATTTCCAGGATAATGTTCCTTTTGAGCTGCTCCAAATCTCGCGGATTATTCTTGTAGACCACTGATTTAAGGTAGCCCCATAGAAAAAAATCACATTGAGTTAGATCGGGGCTGCGTGGAGGCCATTCGATATCCCCCCTTTTCGAAATGAGTTTTCCCGGGAACATTCTATGGATTCGGGAGCAGGTCTATGGACACCCTAGCAGTATGGCATGTGGCACCATCTTGTTGGAACCATATCCTTGAAATTTTTGAAAAACTGGGACCAAGAACTCTCTTATCATGCCGCAATAATTGTGAACTCTCACCGTCATCGCGCGCCCTCTTTCGTCCTCGAAAAAGTATAACTTCCTCCACAATGTCGGGCGTTCTCGCAGAGATCGGACGACCGCGATCAATTATTGTTATTGTCGACCCAGTTGTTTCGAACATTCTAATCCATTTGCGTATCACATTGGCGCGTGGAGCCTCACGTATGTCCCGCAAACCGTGTTCCTGTCGGTACAACCGTCGTGCAATAATCACAGATTTATTGTTTGCATAACACACGCGGACTTCGTTCCGCCTTATTGCATACATTTTAGATTTTTTTCTTACCCAAGTTCACAGCATTAGTTATACTTTTATTATTCTGCCAAATTCAAGTTTCGCTTTCACATGTCAATATGGGAACCAAACCACTTTACGTATTGTCATTTTTGCTCTTTTTAATACGATATAACGCGGTTGTTGTATATTTCATTGAGTGCTCCGTTTACCTCGTTTCCTGTTTTTACTTTTTATATTAATCAGGATGTTGTTGTGTTATACTTAAATATTATAAGATTAAATCATATTAACTACGTAAAATAGTTAATTGGAAATATAAGCCATCTCCGTAGTCGTTACAAGCCAAAAAGCCTTAAACCGACTCTCCGTGTTCCAAATTACTGTCCTTTGCGGCCTCTCTTCAATCTAAATTTAGAATAATATATTATCTTATCTAAATTTTATTCACTTCCAAATTTTATGTTATCTTTTTGTAACATTTAAACTATTTACCCAATGTTGGCGTATCTGTGATGAAATCATTTCAATCTCCAAGGTTAATGGAACAGCAAATGCACATATTTGTACCTACTTTTTTTACTAGTAAAGTTGTGTGGCCAAATTGCATCTCTTGCTTCCATTCGGTTTTACCTCGCTTGGAATTGGACGAGAAATTGATCCTTTATTATACCACGGGACTTGTTGGATATCCGCTTTCCTCGGGAGATTTCTCTGAATACTCGCTGAAAATACTAGAATTTCTTTAACACACTGGAAAAATAACATGTGTATCCTGTTCGCTCATTGCATTTTCTAAAAAGAATTCAGTTACACAAAGTACATATATCTTCTTTCCCAGATCGTATTCTGAATGAACTTTGGTTAGATAGCACAAGTTTTGCTGACCATATCGAGTTCTTTCCATTTGTTTTCGTTTAATTCGTGCTCTACATATATTATTACTACCCTATATCTCCTTTCTTATTCTACTCTTTTATCATATTCTTATTGGTAAGACTGAGAAATTTGAAATGAATTGAATTTAAATATCAAATGTAGATAATTTTTAGTTACAACTTTAGCGGATGTCCTTGAAGGACGCGCTGATGATTTTGATTGTTTGGTATTTAAATAAAATACGTCAATTAGCAATGCGGAAAGAGAGAGTGAATGAATCGATGAATAATCAATAGTGATTAATTATGCTTTATTTATCGGTAAGTAGGTATTTATACATTTCAGAATGGGCGCGGGAGTGCGCCCGCAATATATTTTTATCTCGCTTCTGTGCGTGCAGAGATGGTCGATTGAAATATTGCAGACATCGCAAATAATATTGTGGGTAGACAATTTGTTGGCGAAAACGGCGAGACAGCGCGATGCGTTCTCTTTCTACTGTGGAATTTATCGTAAATAGTATTTGTGGGTAAACAATTTCAATGTTTTGGTATGCGACCTTTGGACATATCCAAAGATCGTTTCGTCGGTCGTTGACCGTGTATGTTGACAATATTTCAGCGACGACAGTAGTTCCTACACAACTATTAATACAAGATCCAATTTGTCCAATAAATATAATTATGTATTGTGAAATAAGAGTATTTTGAATTAGATAATTATAGAATTATTCAAATAATATTGAAAATATTTAATCCAACTAGGTTCAAATCATATGCGAACTGTGAGTTATTTACCTGCTCCAGTGGTTCACAACCCGAAATATTAATTACTGGGGCTGAAGACTATGTGGTCTCTGGTATATCAAGGGGTACCATACGAATGGATGAAAATTATTTTCATAGAATTAATCGGATTTTTTTGCTTTGTTTTGTTTCATATTTTATTGTGTTATGAAATGAAATATTTGTAAATTATTACCTTAATATTGTTGTACCAACAGAAAATCATTTTTGAAAATAAACATCTCTTTTGAAACTGCGTGAATTGGCTTCACAAAGAATAAAAGAAAACATTTTAAAAATTAAATTAAAATGACCTAATAAACCAATTTCTATTTTATTATACGAGGCATATCCAGAAAGTAAGTGTACTGAATATTTGTAGGTTACAATTTTTTTATTTAAACAAAAAAATTACGTGGTTACCGTAGTACCTCCATATATAAGCTATTTTTCGACATAGTCGCCATTCCTCTCAATGCAGGTGGTGAAGCGGGGTATCAACTTTTTGATGCCTTCCTCGAAGTAGTTTCCCGCCAACCCCTCCGTCCACTTCTCCACCTCATGTACCTCCTCGTCGGTTGAAAACCCTTTTCTACCCATGTGCAGCTTCAGGGATGTAAAGAGATAGTAATCTGAAGGTCAGGGGAATGCGCGGGATGGTTCGGGACATCCCATTTAAACGAGGCGAGCAGTTCCGTGTGTCATTGTCGTGCAGCAGGCAGACTCCCTTTGTCAGCATGCCTCTCCTCTTGTTCTGAATCGCCCTCCGCAATTTTTTTAGGGTCTCACAGTATCTTGCAGAGTTGATGGGCTCCCCTTGAGGCATATATTCAATTAAAGTTATGCCTTGACAGTCCCAAAACACGGATGCCATGATTTTCTTGGCTGAAATTGTGGTGTTGAACTTTTTGGCGGAGGGTGAAGAGGTGTGACGCCACTGTTGAGACTGCCTTTTGGTTTCAGGCGTGTAGTGTGCAACTCCCAAATGTGCAACCCAAGTTTCATCTCCAGTAACGATGGAGCGGAGAAATTCATCTCCATGGAGTTTGCAGCGCCTCAAAAACTCTTGCCCGGCCTCCACTCGATTCAACTTGGCGGGAGATTCGATTGACGTTTTTCACGAAACGTGTTGTCGCGTCGACACTTCTCAACGTACTGACCTCGAACCGGTCTCGTTGCGGAGGGGAAGGGTCAGGCTACACGGAAGTGTAGCCAACATGTCGAAAATAAAATCCATCCGGTCGTGAGAGCCTCAGTACACTTACTTTCTGGATACGCCTCGTATTTCAAATTGTTAAGACAGCAAAACACGAAACATGCTGATATCAATATACATATATATTTTTATTATGTTAACAAATATTTTACGAACACCTGACAATAATTTCTTTTGAAACATTCTTTCTAGAATTTTAAAACTCAGGTTATGCATTTTTCAGACCTGTAATTTCTAAGAAACGAGTGTTGGGAATAAATAAATGTAACTTCCAATTAAAATACCTGGAAATATTACGTTGTAGAAACATATTTGCTGTTTAAAATTCTTAATAATACGACGAAATTATAAAGTTTATTTTAAAGTTTTTCCTTTTTAATATATTCTCCATGAACTCGAAATACATTTTTCAGATCTTTCAACAAGTATATTTATATCCACAAAAAAAAAAAGATTCGTTTATGCCCTCAAAATAAACCGAAATTGCACTTTTAACTTCTTCATCGTCCGTCAATTTCTTCCCTCGAAGTTCTTTTTTCATATTTGGAAACCAATAATAGTCAGACGGAGCCAGTTCTGGGCTGCAGGGAGAGCGATTTAATGTTTGGAAGTTGTGAAGAGCAGCTAATGCAGAATTGCTTTTAGGCATGTGTATGGGTGCATTGTCATGAAAAAGTAGAACCCCCTTTGTCCATTTTCTCCTTCACAACTTTTTTTAACTGCATCAGCAGACCAGAGTAGTACTCTCCAGGTATTGTGATGCCCTTATCTTTGTTATCTATCTGCATTGCGACACTTTGAATTTCTTATGGTCTGCAAGCTGTTGTTTGTTTAGACGGGTGGGTATCTTCCAGCACAAGGTTTTCTACTTCATTGACAATGCTTGAAGAAGTGACCTCAACAGGTCGTTCTGGTCTGAGGTCTTCTTCAATCGATTCTCTCCCTTGCTTAAAAATACTATTCCACTTGGAAACCATTGTTTTTCCAGGGCAACAGTCCCCGTAAACCGTTAACGTCTCTTCCAAAATGATTTGAGGTGTTTTCCTTTGTTTTGTGAGTAACTTAATGACGGCGCGATACTCATTTTTTTCCATACTTGAGCTGTTATTAACGTTTGGCATACTCTCCCGACGACATCTTAAACAATACTGTCAACATTAGACTAAAACTTGGTGAATATACTAATAATGAGTCATATTATCGGAACATGCGCACTACCGCCCCCTCCCTTAACCCCGTCATTCTGCGAATTTATTGACCCCTTCATATCTATAAAAAACATGTACTGCAATTTAACTTTACTCTCCACATTGAAATCGGAAATATCTTACTCTATAAATCTTTTAAAATGTATGTAGCTGTCATTGTTATGAACTTACCGACTGTTTTTCTTTTGTTTCGCGGGCTGCCCCTTTTGAATAGTATCTCGGATATTGACATTTTCAACAACAACTTCAGGAAATGTTTTTATGTGAGTTAGTTGTTTCGGTTAGTAATACAGATTTCTTATTACTGTGTACATTTTTCTTCAAGCTTTAATGTTACTCTATATAATTGGGTTAAATCTATATATGTTAGCTTTATAAAATAAATAAATAAATAATGCTTGAAAAGATTTTTCCGTTGGATTATAAAAGTATTGCTCACTTTTCGATTGCTTATTTTAATAATTTGCACTGCATTTTATCTGTCTTTAATATTTTTTTCCTCTTCATAAAATATATTATTAACCTGTTCACTTTCACTGTTCGTTAAAAATCAAATTCCACGAATCCTGTGCGCGGCACAATTTCAGCGTTTTTTTAATTTCTAAGTTTAAACACATATTTTGTTTAGAACCACTGATATTTGATTACAACACCAAGTAAACATGACACTTAAGTAATTTTCTGATAATAAATAATAGTCAATACTCTTAAGGAGACTCATTAAATAAAGGAAATAAACTTAACATTACGTAAAATAAACAAAGGAATGCTACGATCAAATCAATGCTTCATGACACTCACCCAATCAAATGCATATAGCACTAGTAATGTTTATTTACGTAAAAGAGACTCTGTAATGTTTATTTACGTAAGAGAGACTCATCGCAGGACTCGATCCGCGCGACAGGTCGTTAATGCTGGAAATATTGAGAAACCAAAAAAATTCGGCGCTCTGTTTATTCAACAATATCTCATAAACTAATATATTATTTGACAAGGTTTTCAGAGATGTCGCTAGAATAAAGATTATTTTAAATTTTAGTTCAATTTTTATTCCGGTTTTGTGTCATTTTTTTTAAGTATTTGTGATTTGAAACTTGGATTGTCGTCAGATCACAGGCGTTTGTGCTCCCCGCGGGGAACACGTTAAATATCGCTTATTTAAAATAATCCTGGATATTATCATTCGAAATGCCAGTCCATCGTTTATGTGTACGTAATCAGTATTTTTATGTTTTCCATAAAAAAAATCTCCGTACAGCATTAAGGGCAATAAACCATTCAAATTCGCATTATCTCCATTTTGTTCCGTCCACGTTTTCAATGTGGGTAGACTTGGACAAAAATCAGCGAAGCCAAGCTTTATTTACACGACATCCTTTCGTTTTCTTTCTTACGCATTACAACGTAAACAGTAAGAGAGAGACGGGTATTATTCGATACTTAACACTTTATAGTCGGTAGGGTTATGTGAACCAAAGTTGACCACAAAACTTGATTTCGTCGAGAATTCTAAAAAAATATTGAATAAATGAAGAGTTTTTTTTTTGCATGTAAACAGGGATGATTCTCCAAACGAAAATAACTAGTCTAAAATTGAGCCAAAAATATTTAAAAAAAGTTAATCTAGTTCATTATAATTAGTGTCGACTTATTTCTAAACGAAATCCTAGTGGAATATCATTCTGCTTTTAAAAAAAATATTCTTAATAATTAAAAAATATTTAGAAATATTCTTCTTTTTCATTTTCCTCCTAGCTCTGTTCCATTACGTGAACTCAGCTTTTTGAATCTTCTCCAGAGTTACCAGCTTTGGACAATATCCTTCGCTTCTTCCAGTACTCCGATGTTCTCCTCTACACACACCATCTATTTTTTCTTTGAATCACCATAAATATTCAATCATTAATATTCACTGACGTATTCAGAAGTAAAACATAGCTTCAATTGTTGTATTTTGAAGAGTATGATATATTGATATATCTATTCTCTCTTTTTCATTTCAAACACTTGTTGATATTCTATATTTTATCGCCTGTTATTTTCTCATTCGAAAAGCAATACAACGCATAGCGTAATTTTGCATCCATGGACTCCAAAGTGTTAAACTTAACAACTGGCATAGTATGAGTCTGTGGTCATTCGATCTTCAAGACTCTCTCGGTTATCGACCTCCGTGAGGCATCGACGGTCGTTGGAGGCGTACGGGTTTCTTCGGCAGTTTCCGTAACCGTTCGGCTTAAACCGATCGTAGTCGACAATCTTCGTTAGGCTTCTAAGGCAGTGCAGCTGTATTTTTTGCTCTTTCGCGAAGATTCTCTTCATTTGCAATCCGTTTGACGCCTCTGGCTTAAGTATATTGTACAGTTCCTACTAACATAAATCGCATACTTCATATTCGTAATTAACATTGTGGAGTTTTTTTTTCTAACAATCAAATTCTGAAAGAGGGAAGAGTGAAAAGCCTTTATGATAGGCGAGTATGTATGACTAGGTGTATGGACGTGACAGAAATGAAAGATATGTGCCAGGATAGAATGAAATGGACAGACCGAAATGAGTCGAATAAATGCTGTAGAAATGTGTGCACTGTGATGAATATGTGGGAGGGGGGAGATAATGGATTAGGTATGATTGTAAATTTAAAGCTGATTTATTAAGTAAGATCCAGAAGACCACTCTTAGATTGTTTGGACATGAAGAACGAATGAATAAAGACATACAAACTTAAGAAATATACAGTTAAAATATGTACGAAAAGCGTGGTAGAGGAAAACCAAGAAATGGATGGTTGAATCAATTAAGTTAAGTAATATTCTGAAAGAAGGAAATGTTAAAAAGTCAAAGCAGTCGTAGAAGTTGTATGAAAATGTGTGTTTATTTATTTACATGACAAGTTATTGTATGACATTATTTATGGAAATCAAGACAAATAAGTAATAATATGTAATTTAAAGTGGACTCTCAATTTATACGACTCTGTATGCTGCGTTTCGTTTATATTGCCGTTGCTGTGTCCCCAGTAAACTGGGTGTTTATCTTTATCCTACTGAGGACATGGAAAAATATGTTGATGTCTTTTTTATCGATTATTGATTATTTCATACATGTGTCACAAACTCTCATCAACTTGACAAGTTGTATGGATGTGAAAGAGGCGAAAAATGTGTTGCGATAGGAAAGTCTGGCGCTCTTTCCTCTCAGCCTTTCCAGACAGGGAATGATTTGTGTGTTGTATATTTTTTTAACATCATGGAATATCATAGTGCTTGATATATTTTTTTTTCGTGTTTTGGATGAATGGTTTAAAAACACTATAAATTGCTGTTTTTTTTTTTGCTTATAAAAACGTCCAAATTCACTCTTGAGATTATTTTCTCTCTCGATGTTTTTAGCGTCGTGTTTTTTTCATTCGCGGTTTTGATCTCTATCGGATAGGTGATAGAGATCAAAACCGCGAATGACCCATTTTAACCAAAAAAATTATTCCGCGAGTTTTTTTAACCTTTGGGTTATCAGTTGATTTATTAATAACATATCAAAGTGTCTTCACGTCATACTTAATGTACAGATTTATTTATTTAAAATGAATCATTTTTTTACAAACGAATATTCCTTTAATTATTTGAATTACAATATTCTCACTTCCTCGTCCACACACCATGTCTTAGGATAGTAATCTTATGTTAAATAAACTTAGAATCTAGTTCTGTAAAATGTCGAGAGGACGATACGGTAACTAACTTGGATATGGGCATATTTGGTTCAACAGGGTTTAGATGGATAGTGGCTGAATTAACACAATAACACGTGATTATAAAATATTCGATAATTTATGCATGAGATGAACATTGGCAATTTGAAGTTTAATAGTTAGTAAATGTTTCAAAATACATGTTTTCTTTGTATATTTAACAATGAATAACTTTGTTATTCCAATGGTTAGTTTGATCCTCGCTACACGTGTTTCTATATTATATCCTGAGTTTCTATTGAGGTGGAAAGATAGCCTCGGGATATGAGATAAAAAACATGTTTGGCGGGGATTAAGGCCATTAGTGAAATAACAAAGTAATAAATTGTTAAATATTCTAATATTCCACAACGTTTTAGCTGAAACTTTTGATAAATTACATATACTTATTTTCACTGCCTAGCACAATCGAAATTATCATTCAAGCAGTGAAAATAAACAAATAATTTTAAGTTCTATATATTTCTTTTGGTCGAGTGATAATTTCGGCATTGGAAAACATTGGAAATAAATTTATATAGAATTTAAAATAAGTGTTTTTAATTTCAGTTATATATCATTAAAAAAATATACAAATTGTGTTGGTATACTCGTATAATTTCTATTATAAAAAAAAAATAGATACAGATTTTATTATTAATGGAAGAAAATACTTCTGACAACGATTTTCTCATGGATAAATGTCAAATTCAATTGAAATCTCAATCGCAATATATTTCAGATATTTCCTGATTTCGTTTTTTTTATGATTAAAAACGTGAATAGATTCTTAATCGGTTTTCTGAAATAGACATTTTAGAGAAGAATTGAATGATTCCAGACGAACTATTTTTATCAAAGAATTTTATTTTTTTGACAAGTTAACATATATATATATACTGTATGTATGTTATTATTGTTTGCCTAGGGGGCGCCATTGACCCATATAAAATTTTGTTTGTCAAGGGGAAGCTTTATGATGCGCCTCTGGCCATTACAATATTCTATTGGACACATAAATGAATTGAAAACCTTACCTTTATATATTTATCAAATATTTAAAAATATCGTTTAATAATATTTCACTCCGTTACGTTTTATTTTGTTCAGTGCAGCCTGAGCAGTTTATTACAATTTGGTATTATTTTCCAACTTACTAGATTTTTTTTGTAACAATCGAATTTAACCCGAAACTCCGGTTCAAAATCACACCTTCTAAGATGGTGTTATATGGTGACATTTGTATAAAAACTATTTATTCCATATACGCCTTTAGAAAGTCTTGACGTTTACCCAAATATCTCATAAGGAATAAGATGTACGAATATATTGCATCTTTTTAGAATATGTTATATGCTTACAATTTATATTCGCCCCTGACCATTTTGGAATATGTTATATGCTTACAATTTATATTCGCCCCTGACCATTTTGGAATATGTTATATGCTTACAATTTATATTCGCCCCTGACCATTTTGGAATATGTTATATGCTTACAATTTATATTCGCCCCTGACCATTTTGAAATATGTTATATGCTTACAATTTATATTCGCCCCTGACCATTTTGGAATATGTTGTATGCTTACAATTTATATTCCCCCCTGACCATTTTTTTATTAATTTGTATGGTGCCTCCAAAAAACATTCGATTTGGTGTTAGACATCTTGAAGAGCGTGGTCGGGAGATAATATCTTCTTCTGCCCTGTTAATCAAGTTTACGGGTTTTAGAATCACTAAAATATCAACTCGTAGTTCGTCATCGCACGTGTTGGAAATACTACAGCACATGAAGATTGCCAGACTAGGAACTTTTTTTTACTATCGTCGGAATCGAACTGAAATCCCCCGTTTGGAAGTTTTGTCTTTTCATCTAGACCACGTAGGTCGTCAACCGAATAAATTATTTTATGAGTTTGTTATTTATTCATATATACGTTCATATGCAAAATTAATCCAACCCACAAAACACTGACCAATATAAGGCTGTATGAAACATAATATGTGTCAGGATATATACATGGGCCTTATCTGATTATTCGAAAATTTGGATTCAATTCACATGATGAAAAATTCTTTACTATTTTCGGAAGAAAATCAATTTGGCTTTCTTGCTATACTTTTTCGAGTTATCGAATTAACTTGAACGTTTTCCGATGATATCTCTCGTTCAACAGATACAATTATCTTTAGAATTTATTATTCTCGTAAATTTGAGGTCCTTTCTTTTTGGAAGGGTTTTGTTTGATGTTTGATTGTTTTTTTTATCTAAATTAGAAATTGCTGTACCAACTATTAATTAAAGATGTGAAAAACTGGATAAAATCTTCTAAGATATAGTTTTTCAATCTATGCGACGCTGTTTCGAATGAGCGGGCTGGAAATTTGAAATTGTCTTTAAATATTTTCAGCAATAAAAATATTTTAATATTTTTGCATTATAACATACAGAGGTATAAAATTATTTTAAAAAATTTACTTGGGTCACGAAACCAAAATGCATACCTTTATATGGGTCACGGCTTAAAAATTTAAGAAACACTGATCTATAAGGTCGAAATGTAGATTTTCTTCCGTTATATTTTAATACTTGGTATGAATGGCGAAATATTTTATTTATTTGGATCTACCTAAAATTAACGATACAGTAGTAAAGTATACAGAGAGGACATATCTCTACATCTACCTATCCTCACAAACAGTCTTTGCTTTATGAGGTATATGGCCGACGGTAACGAACTAGATTTCTGTGCGGAAGATCGCCGGATCAAACCCAGCGTTGTCCCCTCGGGTGTATAAGGATGCCTATGACTTCGGTCATATCTATTCTTTATAGAAAAAATACCGGTGTTCTGCGATCGTCATGGAACTAACATTTGCTTGTCACCTTAACTTCGGGTTTGTTCTGGTAAGTTTGTGTACTACTTATTGAAGTGTAACAACTTGTACGCAACTATACTCGTATAATACACGTACAAGTGTCATCTATTTACAAGATTAACTGATAATGTTCCTCGATCGTGAGAGATTATTTATCACATGTAGAAAGTTCCTACAAATATTTCAATGAATTAATCCGGGAATTTGTACTATTAACACGAATATTGTTATTTTTGCATCCCAATCTAATAGAGCAAAACTGTAAAGTCAACCTCGTGACCTAGTTGGGAAAAGTTTGTCTTCCATCTGGGAGTTTTGTGTTACATTTTCGATAGTCATAATAAAAATATAATTTATATAGCGCCGTTCAGAGAGCAAACTTTCCTGAAAGTAGCTTTGATGGTACAAAATAAAACATTCAAAAAGGTCACAGTCCAGTAAAAAGTTCGTAACAAGGTTATTATCACTTGGTGTGCGGCAGTATCACCAAACGTACGTCGTATCACCAAGCTACTTGCCTACTCCAGTGGTTCTAAAATCCGAAAGCTCGATTAACGGGTCTCTAGACCACGCTCCTTAATTTGTCTCGATCAGGCTCCTTGACATATCCGCAATACGAATGCAATATGGTGAGAAGCAATGAATCGTTTTTATTTAATTCGGATTTCCTTTGAACGCATAAATTAACTTAAATCCAATCAGAATTTTCCCATTGTTGAAAATATCTCCCTTATTTAAAATCACCAAAGAAATATTTTATTTGTATAATTAAAATAAATAAATCGAATAACCAATCGGACAACCGAAGTCCCTTTTTAATATAAATTAATTGTTTATTCAACGACATCCCGGATTCGTAAATTCGCCATTTATTTTAAGTATTTGCGTATAATTTGTTAAGCAATTAGTTAAATTACGCTTTTCAAATAAAATATGTCGTAAAAGCTTCTCCTACAATTACGATTCACTAACACGCACAGCTTTTTATGGACGGTTAAAAAAAACATTAAAAACATCGCTCGTTAGATTTTCTAATGAAATCATAAATCCTGACGTTTATAATCATCGTGAAATAATTATTATCCTTCAGAAATAAACATTATTTTAAGGAATAATAATACTTTGATTTTTGTCCAAATATAATGAGTGGTCCAGAGGCGGTTTTCGCCAAAAAATACGAGACTTAAATTCATTATACACAATGAAAGTGTAATACAATAATACAGACACGAAACAACGCGTAGAAACAATATACGAGTGAATCAAATATTAACGAGACTTTTTTGTTTTAATTTTTTTTATTTACAGAAAGAAAAATACCAAGTACACATAATTTTTCTACATCATTTCATGCTTTAGAAATGCATTTTTCCCAGCGGATCGTAGTTTTTTTTATCCCATCATCGTAAAAAGAAATGGGTTATGTCAACAACCAATTGCGCACAAACCCCTCTACTCCATCGTCGTCGTTGAATCGTTGGCCTCCCAGAGTTTCTTTCAGTGGCCCAAGGAGATGAAAGTCGCAGCGTGATAGATCAGGGCGATAGGGAGGGTGTTCTAGTCGTGTCCAACTAATTTCCTCCAATTGTTCGCATGTTACAGCTGCAGTTTGGGGCATCACGTTGTCATGGAGAAGAATCACTTCTCGTATCGGTTAGTCGGTTGGTCACGTCTTTAGCATCGATACGCAAGTTTAACTTCACTCAAAAGCTTGCAGTAGTACGCCGCATTGATACTAATGTCGGAATTTGGTCGGTCACAAGCCTCCATTTTCCACATTTTTTTCCGATTTCGTCATGTTTGTTGTTGTTGTCTACAGATAAGCGTAATTGAAATCAAATAACATTTCTTATCAGTGTTCACTTGACTTATTTTTCTACATTTAATTAATTTTAGGAATATTTTATGTTACATATCATTACGCCGTTTCCCTGCTGCGTTACTTAAAAACTTGAATAATATTCAAGTTTTTTCTCCATTCGAACAGGCATTTATTTAAAACCTGACTGATACATATAGTGGATCATGGACAGACTTAGACCTATATATTTTATTTGGAGTCATCATAATCATCCGCCTCACCACCCAAGTTGGGTCTTTGTTACCTGCAGGATTCTTTGTCACTTATCTCTCTCAGCAGCCTCCCCCAGTTGGTTATGCCCAATGTGCGGCATTTCTTTGCCATATCATGCCCAATGTGCGGAATTTCTCTCTCATATCATCAAACTATCTCAGCTTTGATTTCCGCTGTCTCCTACTTCACATCGGATCACTGAACAAAGCCTTCTTTGCATAGTCAGTGTTCTGCATGAGGTATATCAAAAGTGCCTAAATCAGCGTAATCTATCATTTTTTGCTACGTTAGCTTCTTCGTACAGGGTATAGAGCTCTTGTTTATTTATTTTCACTGTCATAAATTGAACCATATATTCTTTCTTTGAAAGGTATCGAGAACTTTTTCGTCCCGCTTTGTAAGTGATCTCGTCTCCTGTTCTCGTCTCCATTAGCAAAGGTTTTAGCAGTGTTTTTTTATCGACTTTTTATATTCCTGGAGTGTAGACGAGACGATTATTTTTGAAGTGAATAGTTTTTCAAAATAATGACACCTTATGTATGTATACAACCTTCTAAACTGTATTGAAAATGTTCCTTTTACTTGATTTTCACAGATAAAAAGAAATGTTCAAGGCTTATGAAAATTAAAATTCAATTAAAACGATTGAAAATCACTTCGGCCCTTAAAATTTAATATTTCAATTCGACTGTCTACAAGTTATTTAACGTTTGATAAATACATACATTAATTTTGACAATACATGTGTAGCTTACATCACCAACACAATAAATACACTCGCTTGCAGACAATGGCAATGATTTTTCCTTCGCTTAGCAATTTGTTAACGCCCAACCCGTACGAAACCACGCGCCTAAATGTTCGCAACTCATTTTTTATCTCGACCTTTTTTTATTTATTTGTGCAATACCATATTCACGTGGAATGGGATAGCGTAGTGCTCTCGTTCGTTGCCACATTTTTTTCTTTTAAAAATAATAAACAGAAGCATAAAAATAATTTATTTATAAGTCTGGATTTTTAACAAATTTGATTCTGTAATTTGGGAAACATATTAAACAATGTGTCTATTAACCGATCATTTCGATAGAAATAAAACTGAGTGCACATAATGGAACTATGGTTTCGACATTAGGATACGATGAAAGTATTATATGTGGTAGAAATGTGAGCATTGCGTTACATTAAGATAAACTAGGAAATAATGCGGATTGAAAGAAGATGCAGTGCTTAAGGCGAAGAAAGCAGTATTGCGATGGTTCGGCCACGTAGAAAGAATGAGTGATGAACATTTTTCAAAGATAGTTTGTACGCATAGTATAACATAGAAGGTACGAGAAATTGCAAAGATCTAGAAAAATGTAGCACTATCAAATTAATCGAATTCTGAAAGAGGGAATAGCGAAAAGCTTTTATAATAGAAGAGTTTGCATGACGAGGTCTAAATACGTGGCAGAAGTGAAAAATGTGTGCCAGGATAGAATGAACTTGATACAATTAATAGATCTTTTCTCTCTCCGCTAATATGGATATGGCGTGATGGTGATTATGATAATTTTGGTTACACTTTGTAAAAAATGTCGTATCTTATTTTAAACGATCATATATCCATCATCCCTTCTTTTTCCTTTGATAAATGTTATCTCACTTTTACTTTAATATGTACTCGTATATGCCCATAAATTTCATAAATATATATAATTTGGATATTTTTTGCGACCATATTACTTGCTTTATTTACTTTTGTCTGATTAGTTGGAAGTAATTGTCGCTTGGAAATAAGCCCACCAGATTGTTTTTGCAATGAAGTGTTAAATAAATGGGGTCATAAAGGTGTGGATTGAAAAACATTTATGACGTCCCCGTCGGGTATGTTCTATTTACACTGTGGTTATGCCTTATTGGGAGGGTCGAACTAGATGCAACCTGGTTTTAATAGGTGATCTGACACATCTTGTTTTTTTTATGAATCATGTGAAATTGATGTAATTTTTTTTTCTTGTATTTCTTAGATTTTTCTATTAATAAACTAGATAATTATTATTAAATATATAATTAAGAGAGGAATTATAAAAATGGTTTGGCCACATTGAGATATTGACTTTAAACAAATATATCTTAGAAAAAATAGATAGTGAAGAAGAGAGAGAATGAAAGGAGATAATTGATATTAATTGAGGGAAATGTTATAACTACGAGAAACACGAGATCTTCAGAGGATGAAGAAACGTTTGAACATCGAAAAGTTAAAGGCTCTGTGTGTGAATTGAAAGGCGTTGACATTTGTTTTCTCCAAACTCCATAAGATACATTCTGTGATGGCATGTATGTATGTTCAACAAAGTGTATTATATTATGTTTTTAATATTTTTTTTAACCTTTCCTTCCCTGTGTTGGGTATCTTCTACACGTTGCTTCTAATAACCATCAATATCTCTATAAATATAATAAATACAAGGTTAACATTTTAGGTATTCCTCCATAATATATTTACGCATTGATTTAAAAAATAATATTAATAATAATCAGAATTTATCGACTACATCGAGGTGTTTTGTAAAGATCGAAAACAAATTCGCATTTAAACGCTGCGAGTGCCTCGTCTTGACGATAGGTGAATAGTATGCGGGAAGCGCGACACTATATTCGCATCTCACTCTTGCATACTCCACTGAATTGCGAGGAGCTGAATTGTCTCAACGTCGCAAGCATAAGCGTAAGCGCCGGGGTATGCAACTGACGTTCCGCGCCACTAGTAGCTTCTAGGCTTGCAAATAGGTTAGACGTACGCCCGTTCCGTGAGCGTTGCCAGATTGTTTTTTAATGTTTTCAGCAAATAAATCTCAATTATTATAATTTTTAACTTCAATTATAATTAACTAAGGGGATTATCTATGAATGTTCTTATTTTTCCGATTTAAAATCGCTAATTTTTGATCGCGTACTCACTACCCAACACCGGAGCACGCGTTTCAATTTTAACACAGTAAGGGAGGGGTTAAAAAGTGCATAAGCATAATAACTTTCCCTTCTAATTCCCAGAATGGCGGATGCCCCTTCAATCATTGAACAGTTAAATGCGTAATGAGGCGTGCCTTGATTGAAGCCATACATAATGCAGAAAAACTGAGCTGCATTGAACTGAACGCTGTTAGCGTGTTCTCACCGGCTTAGTTGGTTCACAGTACATCGTATGATGATATCATATATACAAGTATACGTAGAGGAACATCAGGTTGATAATTCGCCACAACACAACACGTGAGACGGTGCAGATACGAGTATAATAAGGGATAAGTGTGAACCTTGTAAAAATCGTTTGTACCCATGGCTTGCCCCTACGAATAAAGCTATATAACATTAAATTATTAATATCTATTGAAATTGATGAAACCAAACTATAGATTAGTCTATAATCCATATACTAGTGGAATATGTCATACATTGTTCAATTTACATAAATATATTATTGTTTTTTGTATAAAATAAACGTAATTTGACACGGACGTAAAATGTGATTCAAGAACTCTAGAATTGAACTACTTCGGTTGAAGTATGACCTGCTGATGTTGAAAGTGAAGAAATAAAGGCTTACAACCTTGTCAGATAGAAGAAATATTTTTGAACTCACAACATTGTTTGAGATTGTCAGTTCGCATTTTAATAGTCTGGAATTAACTGAGCTTATCCTTGTGGGGCAACTCGGCCAAATATTTTGTTCCATAGTGAACTTGTTGCAAGTAACTATTTGAACAACTGTTGCATAACAAGGCTACACAGATTGAGTAATCAATATAGGTATTGTATTGATTTTAATATGGTTTTGACTATTTACAGAAATAAATTGAAGAAGTTGTTTTTGCCGGAATGAATTGATTGAATTGTACAATATGATTGAATTGTATTTACTTTGTTGTGTTGTTCTACTTGTACTGTTTTTTTTTCCTATTTTATAACACTGCTTACATGTCTATGTTTAATTATATATGTTGTTTTTTATATTTATATCAAAAAGGTTATTTGATCGTTGAAATTAATAAATTAAACTAAAATCATGAAAATACTACTTGTCAATTATTTGCCTAAGAGTGGGAGATTTCAATCCAATGAATTCATGCCGGTAAAAACAACTTATTTACTTTATTTATGTTGTAGTCAGTCATAATTTACGTTATTGATGTAGAGAAAATAAATATGCAACATCAAAATAACAAAACAAAAAAAAAAAGTAAATTAAATAAAAAAAAAAACGAATATAAATTTAACAAAGTTAGCGGTGGCTAGGAGAAGGAAAGGAAGAATGGAAAAAAGATGGTGTTAAAGTAGGAAAGACAAGTTATTTCAGTGACGGGAGTAACATTGTAAGCATTTCAATTATGGTAAATACATACCATTGCGCTGTTTCCCGTTTAATGTAGGCAGAGAGGGCAGAGGGTCATACTTTCCTATCGCGACACACATATTTCGTCTTTTCCACATCCATACACCTTTTCATTCTAGTCCTGCGATTTATCTTACTTTTCCTGCTTTCAAATTATGCTGC
The DNA here is from genome assembly GCA_949825065.1 of Odontocerum albicorne. NCBI lineage: Eukaryota > Metazoa > Arthropoda > Insecta > Trichoptera > Odontoceridae > Odontocerum > Odontocerum albicorne. Next base: position 42,837,827 of record OX463849.1, read on the forward strand.
AAATTTTATATTTGTTGGTAGCTTGTTCCAGAGTTTAACAGCATATTCAATACAAGACGAGGGGAAAAATGAAGAGCGAATGGCTGAAAAAGCTAAAAGGCAATCTCCGTTGTAGCGTAAGCGGGTCCGTGATTGAAAAGTCGTTAAAAATGTTCGACGAAGTGCACGTCTTATTTGTAAATATAAACGTTTAGTTATTGTTTCGTTATTAATTTTCCCCACATGTTTCATTTCGCTAACTAAAATATAAGAGTAGCAATTATCATCAATTAAAAATGCATGGATCGACGCCCAAAAAGGGCTTGTATAGATAGACTCAAGTATCAAATTTTATACATGTTTACAATCAAGCATTTAACTGTCTGAATATATTACGAATATATAATATATTATACATATTATGTAGACCGGATTCAACTTTCACCGTTAACTATTGCGAAAGATCACACGTAGATAGCGCCGAGTACAGAGAACTGGAATTTTTTGAGGTTACGTATTGTTTTCCACTTCATATTATGTGAACTAAATTTATGACGGTTTTATTTATTGAGCACACACACACAATACGTAATACAATCACTGGAACTGGGTGAAAAAGGACAGATTCACACAAAGCGCACGGAATAAAATGATGGTTAGTATGGTGGAACACCAATATGCTGTTGGTATGAAAAGATTGGCTTTGTTTATTGCTGTACATATGATTTAAGGGCGCTGCCCCTTTTAATAACCAAGGCCAATGTAATGTATGTTTTGTGTAATTGATTTTTTTTGCTACACATTGTTCCATATATTATTCATCGTCATATTAATTAGCTGCTCTGTGTCTATTGTCGAACAAAACCTCCTTTCCAACATTTTTCATTTCTTTGTTTTGGGCACTCTGCTTTCAATCTCTCCACGTTCATTTTTTATTGTTTTCTGATCTTTGTGTTACCCAAAAATTATTTTCAAGTTCTAGATTGACGATCCTCAAACAACATTTTGAAATAAGTTAAAATATTTACAATTTTGCTTCTAGTCCCTTGTCCGTGTATTGAATGTTGTGTTGTGTTCTATCTTCATTGTGTACAGTACAATAATACGCATTGATTGCAAATCATAGTATTTTGCTTCTAGTCCCTTGTCCGTGTATTGAATGTTGTGTTGTGTTCTATCTTCATTGTGTACAGTACAATAATACGCATTTATTGCAAATCATAGTATTTTGCTTCTAGTCCCTTGTCCGTGTATTGAATGTTGTGTTGTATTCTATCTTCATTGTGTACAGTACAATAATACGCATTTATTGCAAATCATAGTCTTTTCCAACCAACCAAAAACATGTTAAAAACATCTTAAATCAAAACCAGACTACAATCATTTGAAAAAAAAATGCGTTTCATCGGGTATCGATTCTGCATCGTTCGTTATCATGTTCCAAGATCACTGCTATTGTCCGTTAGTTGAAACATATTTTCGGATGCATTGCCGTGGTTGACTTAGAAGATGACCGAGCATAATGTTCGCTCGCTGTATTTAGAAGCGGTGTTTAAACATGAAGGAACCTTGAAGTCGAAACATCATATTGACTTTCATAATATTGTGGACAGTTAGTTACCCGGAGAGTTTCATACTTGTCCAAATCATTGCAGCAGATTCTTCAGCTTTAATCTATGTTACATAATGATGAACTCCTTATACGAGTAATATAAATTCATATGGTTCAGCCTGGTGTCTTGGCCGATATTACCACACGGCAATAATGCTGTCAGGCTGTACTGTATACACCGAAAATGTAATACAATACAAAATTTCTTTTTGTTCAACTTTAGTTTATTTGAATTCGATATCACATTTCAAAGATGAAGCCAACTAGTTAAAGATTTTATTTGAATTCGATATCACATTTCAAAGATGAAGCAAACTAGTTAAATATTTTATTATAATTCGATATCACATTTCAAAGATGAAGCCAACTAGTTAAATATTTTATTTAAATTCGATATCACATTTCAAAGATGAACCCAACTAGTTAAATATTTTATTTGAATTCGATATCACATTTCAAAGATGAAGCCAACTAGTTAAACATTTTATTTGGATTCGATATCACATTTCAAAGATGAAGCCAACTAGTTAAACATTTTATGTGAATTCGATATCACATTTCAAAGATGAACCCAACTAGTTCAATATTTTATTTGAATTCGATATCACATTTCAAAGATGAAGCCAACTAGTTAAACATTTTATTTGAATTCGATATCACATTTCAAAGATGAAGCCAACTAGTTAAACATTTTTTAATACGCTAATTGTATTCAATGTGAATTTAATTCCAGTCACGACATTTGGCAAATACGTATTAATTTTTTTACAAATTATCAGACGTGCTAAACTATGTACATAGTAATAAGATATGGAATATAAATATGAAATAACGTTTTTTCCTTCTTAGAATTTGCTAACAGACACTGCGTTACATGATTAGACATGGCATCGTATAGACATTTCGTTCATGTGTCGAATCTTATATTTTATTTTCTTGAAGTCTTCAGACTTTTTGTATACTGTTTTCAAGTACACAAAAAATATTTGTAATAAATCTTTCCATGTTGATTTCCAGAGAAAATATCAATGGCTTCACGGAATATTTCATAAATTTATTAATTTGCGTTCAAATTACATGTTTTTTTTATTTTATACATTTACCAAACATAAATACAAAAAATATCTTAAAAACTACTCTAATTGAAATATTATAACTATTAATTAACCTAATTTGAATTTCTTACAATTCATTTTGAATTTCTGTTTTAATTTTTGTTGTTTTTGTATTTCTGTATATTTTTGTTTTTATTTTTATTCTTATGATTGTGTGCGGTATATTGTGGGATGAATATTTTCGGTCTTTCTGGAGAGATGATGTGTGAGGAGTTTAATTTCGCATGATGTTTCCAGTTGTAATTGAGTGTCACTGTTTGTCAGGTTGATGAGAACGTGCATCGGGGTTTTGTTTTTGTGTAATCAAAAATCGGAAAGAAGTATCGATTTATTTTTTCATGCTAAATATCCTCAGTGAGATACAGGCAAAATACTAGTTTACTGGGGATACGACAAATGAAAGGCAACAAACCCAGATCCATTAAAATTGTATGTCCAAATTAAATAACCTGTTGTTTTTCGCAAATGATGTATATTTCTTGTCATGTGTAATAATAAATAAAAAAAAAATAAAAAAAAAAAAAAAAATATATATATATATATATATATATATATATATATATATATATATATATATATATATATATATATATATATATATATATATATATATATATATATATATATATATATAGATATATATATATATATATAGATATATATATATATATATATATATATATATATATATATATATATATATATATATATATATATATATATATATATATATATATATATATATATATATATATATATATATATATATATATATATATATATATATATATATATATATATATATATATATATATATATATTATATATATATATATATATATATATATATATATATATATATATATATATATATATATATATATATATATATATATATATATATATATATATATATATATATATATATATATATATATATATATATATATATATATATATATATATATATATATATATATATATATATATATATATATATATATATATATATATATATATATATATATATTATATATATATTTTAGATAATCTTAATGTATAATATAATTTCTTAGAAATAGTTAACACCTACATACTATTTACGCCTAGATAACTATTCTTATACGAGTATATATTATAACTAAGAAGTAACTTCGTTTTAATTTCCTAAATGTTATTTTATTATGGATAATCTTAATATGTAATATAATTTCTTAGAAATAGTTAACGTCTACATACTACTTAAAACTAGATAACAATTCTCACAACTAATTATTAAGCAGACACATGCCCACTTGTTCCGTTCCATCATATTCACTCAGACCTTGATCATCTCAGCTTATACAGCAAGTTGATTAGTCAGGCAACAGATGATGCTTCTGGAGCCTGCGATTATAACGGAAAGGTAGATCGGACTTACTCTTGTAAGCCCCCAGGGTCAAATTATATGTGTGTGTCATTAGTTTTATACATCCGTTTCAAACTATCTTTGCCATGCATTTAAATAAATTAAGACGTTTGTCAATTGATCTCTATAATATTTTATTTATAAGTTTTGATTATTATCATCACCATCACGCCGTGCCCCTATTAGAGTAGGCAGATATAACATATATTCACTTCATTCTATTCTGACACACATATTTCGTTTCTGCCACATCCACTGCCGCTATTCATGCATACTTTCACTGCACATCCAATGAATATTTCGGTTGTCCTTTACGTGACATATTTGATTAACTAAATGCCATATATTATAGTTGCCACATCCAAAGAATATTTCGGTTGTCCTTTACGTGGCAGATTTGATTAACTAAATGCCATATGTTATATTTGCCACATCCAATGAATATTTCAGTTGTCCTTAACGTGACATATTTGATTAACTAAATGCCATATGTTATATTTGCCACATCCAATGAATATTTCGGTTGTCCTTTACGTGACAGATTTGATTAACTAAATGCCATATCCAATGAATATTTCGTTTCTTCTTTCTTCGAGGAATTTTCAACTTATCGATCGATTGTTACACTTTTTAAGCGTAATCAGTTGAAACTTTGAATTATCTAGCATTGTAATTAAAAAAATGATTTTATTATGTTGACTTATATAATTTCATAATGTCTTTAATTTGGTGGCACAAAGCATCCTAGTTTTGGTGGATTGCATATTTAAAAAAAAAATGGGCCGACAGAAAACACTAAAATGTTGCCAGCTTACCTATACAATATGACATCTTAGTATTCTAGGAATCGTTTCGTAGCCTCAACGTTACCTTAAAGTTGAGCGTGTCAATGATAAATAGTATTTTCAATTATAGTGTATTTGATCGATAGTATCCTGAGGTGTCCTTTGTATACAGGAAATGTTGCATTATTCAACATTCGAATACTCATGTATGTGACGTATGCACATTCCTAACGTTCCGATTGAATTCATTTTTATGTGTCGGCATCGCTCTTGTTATATACTATATAATATGTACTCGTATGTAATGTTTTATTTTCTATTCTTTTGAGCTGTCATCGATTTGACGTTTTTATTGTCATCTTTTGAAAATTATCTACAATCTTTAATTTTCTTTCTTCACAATACCATATTATTCCCCCCTTTTATTTGAATGACACGAGTTATTTATAACGCTATATATGAACTTTACGAGTATATCCTTCGAAGAGTACAAAGCATTTCACTGTCTTGCTCTTACGGTGGGGGTCTATAATCGCTGACAAGTGTATATTTGATCAAACCTAATAATTCCTTATTGACATGAGGGACATTTCAAAAGCATGTAACTCTTTAAATGTTATGCTTTAAAAAAAAACAAGCTGTTTGAACGGTTTCGTATGGTGTAAGTTTAATTATTTGTGGAAAAATCAACCCCGAGACTTTATTTAGCAGCCGTAGTTTCTGGAAAGCTATTTTCGAATAATAATGTTTTTATGGTTCCAAGTACCTTGTGTCCCATTTCCGCATTATATTTTAATGAATATAGTTCATCTTCATTAGATGCAAGGCAGTCAAATGTCAATTTTTTTATATAAAATTACTTATGTTAGGTAAAATATTTTGAAACTAGGCAATTATTAATAACTTGAATTTCTTAATTCAGTTGTGGATCACAAAACGATCGACATTATCCTATTTTAATTGAATGTTATACTGTCAAAATTATCGAAATGCCATAGACCTACAGTAAAATTATGTACTACGCGATAAGTTCCGACGTCTTAAAATTTGATACTAGTATTATAATAATTTTTTTTTATCGAGTTCTATATACGACTACTATATTATAATGCTGTATTTAGGATAAAGTTGATAGTTTTTAATTTTAAATTAAATTATAAACTGTCAAAAGTCATAAAATCGAGATTTTTTTCAAAAAATTACAGAACACTAATTCCATTTATAATTTTGAGAATACAATATAAGTATGTTTTCATACTTATTTTAGTCTTAATTTTGAGAATACAATATAAGTATTTTGTTTATAGTTAAGGCATTAACGCGGTGGAGGTTTAAAGACATTGTAATTTATTTTTATCAAACATTGTTTATTCCACTTTTTTGTGACGTTATAACCCTACCGGTTTCAAGGCTTTCACCTCATTTTCAGGGTAGCGCAAACAATCTTGTTTGCGCTCCCCTGAATATGAGGTGAAAGCCTTGAAACCGGTAGGGTTATACCGTCACAAAAAAGTGGAATAAATAGTGTTTGATGAAAATAAATTACAATATAAGTATGTTTTTATACTTATTTTAAACGTAATTCTCTAGAAACTATAATTTCTACTTAAAAAATGACATTATTGACATGAAATACTCATTTAGCGAATAATCAAATATTACGCCGGATCCACTACATTTTTGGATGAATAAAATGACACTTAAAACGATATTAAATAAATTCTTGTGAAATTAAAATTTAAAACTTTGAGGCTATTATAAATTATCTATCGTACGACTGGTCCTTGCAATATTAACTGCAATATTAACTGGGATATTTCCCTAGATGTATCAAATATTACCGTCAAATAATCATGTACGAAGCTTCATAGGGTTAGTTAAGTAAATTCTGAGATATATTGTGTGTCCCTGCATATATGTGTATTTAATGGCCAAGACTTGTGACAGTCTTACATTGAAATAACTTGTGACAGTCTTACATTGATGTACATACTCGTATTGTGCGTTGCATGCGGGCAGACTAGTAGCTTCTTATTATTGCTATGTGAGTGAACTTTTGATTTATCAATTAACCAAATATTGGTTCGGTTTCAACTGATATCGATAATTTAATTGCTTATTTCGTTGAATTAATTTTGTTAAAGTAACTCCTGTTTTTTGTATTCTTTCGAGGAATAATTTCTTTATAATTTGATTTATACACAAAACGGTTTTATAACAAAATTATTAGAAAATTCTCGACAATGTATGTTACAACTAATCGAAATATTCAAATTTTAAATGTATTACACGATTACAATTGTAAGCGTATTTTAAAATCTATTGAGATGATAGTACATAACAGTATTTTAATATCTATTTTGATGTATGTGAGTGAAACGTGGATGTGGAAATATACTAAAAGGAGCCAAATAAATACTTTAGAAATGCGTGCACTGAGAAGAATACTCGGCTGACAATATATCATATATTACGAAATCAAGTGATAAGAGTTGAATGTGAACTTTGAATCGATGCATTAAGTAGGATGAACACTGAGTTGATTTGGTCATGTAAAACATATTAATTAAGATAGACTAACAAAATAAATTTACATTGCAAATTTGAGAAGGCGCGGAAACGGCCAGTGGAAATTATGGTTGGATCAAATGCATGATGTTTTGAAAGAAGGAAATATAAAATGTTAGAGAAATCACTGGATCTGTATGTCTTTAAAGGAGGTGAAAAATATGTCACAATAGTAAAGTTTTGCGCTCTGTTCTCTATGAGTATTCCACAAAAGGAAAACTGCGTGATGGTATGTATGTTTAGCGGAATGGTTCTACTGGGACGTGTTGATGATTTTGATTGTTTGGTATTTAAATAAAATACGTCAATTAGCAATACGGAAAGAGAGAGTGAATGAATGTTTTATTTATCGGTAAGTGGGTATTTATACATTTCAGAATGGGCGCGGGAGTGCGCCCGCGATATTTTTTTATCTCACTTCTGTGCGTGCCGAAACGAAATGTGCGTGCCGAAATCGGCGAGACAGCGTGATGCGTTCTCTTTCTACTGTGGAATGTATCGTAAATAGTATTGTGGGTAAACAATTTGTTTACGGGACTGGCGCGCTGTCCGGCCGCGTCATGTTTTGGTATGTGACCTTTGAACATATCCAAAGGTCGTTTCGTCGGTCGTTGACCGTATGTGTTGACAATATTCAGCGACGACCGTGGTTCCCACATATGTATGAATTTATTTTATTTAGCTTATTGTGCTTCATTTATTCGAAGTAGTATTATTATTAATTTATAATTGTTATTTATTTTATTTAAGTATAATTTCATGTATTTTGTGAAGAAATCGGTCTTTTGCTATAAACATAATAATATCAGTAATGAGATTCCTTAGACGTTCGTAAGACCATCTAAATGTTACAACATAATAAATGCAAGTATTAGAGACATTCTTACTCGTACCTAGGGAGAATTAAGCTTATATCAACAGAATACATCCACAGAATATGCTCACAGATCTTTTCAAGTCACTTTTCACATTGTCTTAGATTATTGCATATATGATACCAATAAGGTCTAAAAAAATCGGCTTGAGCAAGTTAGAGCGTGTATGGGCGTTTATGACGATGTTACTGTTAAAATTTGATACCTCTACCCTCAGTAATGTCAACATCGATCGGAGAGCCGATATAAGACGCGTTGTTTCGTTATATTCTGAAATTTTAAAAATTGAATATCCCGCGGGAATCAAGTGTGTCTCAAAAGAAGTGAAAACTTCTCACTCCGGGCTAGAAGACAGACCTATTACCAATAAGGTCACGAAGCTCTTGATTGTTTATGAAAAGATAAATCTATCTTCTTATTTTTTCTATTACTTTAGTATCTCATATTTCGGTGGTTAATACAATCTTAGAATTATTTCTCCATGCTTTTGTTCATAATGAAATAACTATTTGAACGTTAGGTTTTTACCAAAAAGGAAACATTAGACATCGTTCATTGTAACGAGGTAATAATATCGTAAATTTCTCCCAAATTGGACACCCGTCAAGATATATTGCTCATCGTTTAGCCAATTCACGCGAAAACCACAGCAACGTTAAGAGGTCGACGTGATTTCGCCCGCCATTTTGTGCCGGAATTCAAAGCTATGCATTATTCTGTTGGTAGGATAAAAAAAATCTACTTCCGTGCGTGGCTACTAACTTCTCGAGTCATAAATCTTGCCACGTTGAACCCTTTTTGTTGATTTTTGCGCCCAAAAGGTCGCAATTAAAAAGGGGTAAATGGTTAACCAATTTACTTGCCCAACAGTTTTATTAATCCACAAAAGCCATTTTCGTTTTCACGTTTATGTTCACGGTCTAAACGGTTTGTTGTGAGCTTAAGTGATATAAAATTCTGTAATCTATGAAAGGAAACTTGTTCAATCTAGCGAAAAGGAAATGAAAACTCTATTTCCAAATGAAGGAATCTTCGGAGAAAAATTACTTTTAATTAGGCTTAGGTTCCTATCGACATGTGCCTTGCGCCTGAACATAGAAAGGTTTTTCTTTCGAAAGTGAACAAAAACATTTTATGTCTAAGCTTACGAAGTCTATAATTTTCTTCATTTTGCATAAAACGCGTAGAGTCAAGAAAATAAGGATTTCTCAGAACTTCTTCTTTTAACGTTCAAAGAGACAAATTAAATAGTTTCTTAGATTGCTTCATATTTACTAAATGGAACGTCTATAATTTAATTGTAAATTTGTTGTCGACATTCACATACAGGTAACCCTCGCGTTACGTGATAAATTTGTTCTGGTACAAATCACATAACAAGAAAAATGAGCAAAGTGAATTGATTTTAATCTGGGTGAAATAGGGGCTGGTTTCAAACGAAAAAAAAAAACTTCAAAGTTCCAAAAAAAAACAGTATTTTTTTTATTCTCAATTGAAGGCATGCATTACTTGTCCCTTTCGATCTGCTAACGAATTAACTGGGTCTTGCAATATCCTACTATCTTGGCAATATCCTACTATCTTGATGGCGCTGAATAGGTTGAAAGACAATTGTCAATTTTGTGGGAAAATAATGTTGTGGTGTGTTAATGGATAGTATTTTTTCTGATTTCTGAAGAGTTGTTTGTAGCAAATTCATTTCTCACAGGGTGATTGCGAAATTGAAGTCGGCTTTTAATTAAATACATCTTAATTTAATGTAAATGACGCTATAGCAAAATCGTTTATAACAAGAGATACGTTTAAACATTAGACAAGAAGTATTCTAAAACACACGTATGTAGTGAAAATGTTCAATAGATTTTGCAATATTGGTTTGAATTTTTACTGGGATTTTATCTTCTCCCTGGCTCCATCCCAACTCATTGTCTGCGAAGACTGTTGGGGTCAGCTCTCCTCGTCCTCAGGTTGTATGCTCTTCTGTCCCGGACTACGTCCCCCAGGCCGTGCCTCTGCATCAGGTTATCTTTTTGCACCACCCATGAATTCTTTGGTCTTTCTCTGGTTGTTATTCGAGGAAGATCCATGGAGATTGCCTGGTTCACAATGTGATCGGGTGCTCTGCGTCCAACGTGCCCATACCATCTCAATCGCCTCTCCTCCATCTTACTGTTGAAGTCTGTAACACCTAGGCTTCCACGAATGCGTGAGATTTTTATTTTGTCTCTTAGGGACACACCAGTTGACCATCTTAGCATGCGCATCTCAGCAGGTTCTAGTTGCCTAGAATAAAAGTTATACATCGTCCAGCTTTCGGAGCCATAGAGGAGTGCGGGTCCGACAATCGTTTGGTATACTTTTACTGAGATTTTATATTTTGTTCTAATACTCGTATGTATTGATTGAATACATTTATATCATAGGTTTTTTTATGACCGTTTATTATTACGGAATAATTTTTTTTGTATCTTTTTTATGATTATTGATTTTATATTTATTGTGTATTATTTAAATGAATATACCAGATAAATGCGTTCCACAAGTTCGGTAGAAATACGTGTCTTGCGTAGAATATCTGGTATTACAAAATTTGATAAAGTAATGATTTGATAAATTATAACTGTTTGTTTGAGATTTATGTTATATGTAGAATACATTTAGGAGTTTTGAAATAGTTTGGTCACATCGAGAGAGAATGAGTTGCAAAAAAAAACTTACGGAACAAATGTAATATGCCTGAAATTAATGAAGAGCGACGAAGAGGGAAAAGTGGATGGATGTTTTTTGGTTGATATGATAAATGCTAAATAAATCTTCAGTTTTTATTGTGTTAAATTCTATTAATTATACTGGAATCTTTCAGTATAAATCTTTTAAGTGTTTTAACATTATTTTCATTCTTTTTATTTTATTTCATAAAGTAATCTATAATACAACCATTTGGCAAGGCTATACTTACTAATAACATATATACAAATTTATATCTTAAAAACGTATCTCATTTATATATTATAACTATTTGGCAAGGCTATACTTATATACAAATTTATATCTTGAAAACTAATCTCATTTATATTGGCAAAACTTTTTGGCAAGGCAATACTTATATACAAATTTATATCTTGAAAACTAATCTCATTTATATTGGCATAACTTTTTGGCAAGGCAATACTTATATACAAATTTGTATCTTAAAAACTAATCTCATTTATATATTATAACTATTTGGCAAGGCTATACTGATATACAAATGTATATCTTGAAAATTAATCTCATTTATATTGGCATAACTATTTGGCAAGGCAATACTTATATACAAATTTATATTTTAAAAACTAATCTTATTTAAATATTATAACTATGAACTAACTTAATTTTAATTACCTGCATGCCATTTTATTTTTAATGATCTTAATATTTTATATTATTATTTTCATTTACACTAATCAAAATTTTTTCTATTTCTTGTCTTATTTTGTCTTTTTCGTTCGTTAATTATTACTTGACTTATATAATATCACATTCAAAATTTCTACGAATTAACTCGACCATCTTTTGTTACATAAAATTATTAAATAACTTCCTTAACTCGGTGTAAGGAAGCCGTAAAATGAATTTATTTAAAGTAAAGGTTAGCAAGTTCTGGTTATTTATGATTACTATTTTGGGAATTAACATTGTCTCCTTTAATTTAGTCATCATAAGTTTGAAGGTTATTTCTTGCGTTTACATTTACATAAAATTAATCAAAGGGAAATGTCCTTATTTATTTTAACTTCAAGATATTAAAGCAATTTCAAATATTTTAATCTTAAATTACATTTTTTATGTGGCTAATCATTGATCGAATCAGGGATTTTAAAGTGTTCAGTATCATTATCATCATTTTCCTAGTTTCGTTTTTGCATCGTAGCGGCTTTGGATGGTTCAGGATGCTGTGCATCTCCAATTACTTAGAGTAAACTAAACATGTAAAATATTACAAAGAGTTTGGAGTGCTGGTGCAACGAAGGACAGATAACAATGGGAAGGCGTGGATTTGCTTTCTATGAATATTGGTCGGTAAAAGAGAAGAGTGGTTTTAACACTTTTGATTATACTATCCTAGACATGGAATTGTAACCATAAGAAATACTTAACTTTTTATTAAATTTACCTAAAATTTGATAACTCCAAAGGTTTTTTTAATTAAATATAGATTTTATGTGCAGCTGCAATATTAACATTATAAAAATAAAATTCAAGTAAAACAATATCTCTATAATAAAGGTCTCAATGCGATACTTAACAATTTCTAAAGTATATATTATACTAGTAATGTGCCTTTACCTTCAAACGAGAAATGTCCTAACATATTTTGGGCCTTTTGTTCCCGCTATTTAGTGTAATAGAATCGGAAGACTAATGTAAAAATATACATTTCTCTTTGTAATCTTGAGGTTTTTCCATAATGCCTGAGGATTTCTTTATGAATTTTGTGAGTAATATAGTACTGCGGCCCAATTTTCTATGAAATACGTGATGCTGGGCTCAGAATTTCTTGGTCATTGAAAATTATTGTTGCAAATTTATCTGAATAGTTTTGGCTACCAAACCAAATTGAATATTGTTAAGGACCTCCTTATAAGTTGTGATTTCAGAAGACACTTTTATTTGCCATATTGAAAATAAATAAAGGGTTTTCATGAAAAGGGACAGAGTTAGTAATAAAAAAAAAGTAAACCCCTCTTGTATCTGGAGTACAAATTTTGTTTTGAGTTTTTGTAAGCAAAATTAATAGTCGGGGTAAAAGAGGAGATCCTATAGTATTTATTACCAATAAAACAAGATTAAATTATTTCAGGCTCCGATAAACTCCAGCACGTAATTTGTTTCAATAAAGTTTACTTCAGCGTAGATTTTTTCAGACTACGTCCTAGCTGGCAGGATGAGAAATACAGGTTTGAAAATTCACGTATATATAAAATTTTATTGATTTAGTGAAAAAATTACAACAGGACTCTCCACTATCTCAACTTGATTAATACTATCTTTTTTTAAACATGCTCCACTTAATTAAGTCAGATTTTTAAAATTCTCTCCAGAATGTCCTGATGTGCACCAGATACTGTGATAGTCCCAGCGTTTAAAAGTCTCCATCTTCTTTTATTGTCCAGTTATTCACGTGTTGTGTTCATCTGCAGTCTACTTTGTTTTATTTATTTTCCCTTCAGTTCGACCACATTTTTTTTCTCCTATTGATATATCATCATCATCACTGTCAACCAGGGTCGATCCACTGCTAGATGAAGGTCTCCCCAAGTTGACTCCAAGTAGTTCGGTTTTTGGCTCGTTGATGCCATGTGATGCTGCCATGCTTCCTGATTTCATCTATCCAGCGTACCTTCGGTCTTCTTCTGGGCCTCTTTATGCCTCTTGGGTACCATTGGATTATTTCGGATGTCCATCGGGAGTTTGACATTCTGGCTACGTGTCCGGCCCATTGCCACTTCATTCTTTTGCACACCTTTATAACGTCTTCTACTTTTGTTATATTGCAAATCCAGGTGTTTCGTTTACGGTCTCTTTTAGTATATCCCAACATGCATCTCTCCATGCCCCTTTGTGCGGTCTGGAGCTTTTGTGTGTTCTTTACTGTGAGCGTCCATGTCTCGCAGCCATACGTAAGTACTGGAAGAATGCACTGGTTGTAAACCCTTCAAACGTCCAAATGAGCTCCACGCTAGTTTTGTCCTTCGTGCTATTTCCTCTGATATGCCACCTACAAAATACTCGCCGTTGATTGTTTTTCCTTTTTGTAGATGATCAATGAAAATTATCCCACGCGCATCCCAAAAAACTGACGCCATGACCTTGCCTGCAGATAGAACTGTCTTCGCCTTTTTTGGAGCCGATTCTCCCCTTTCAGTCCATTGTTTTGACTGTTCCTTCGTCTCAGGTGGGAAATGATGAACCCATGTTTCATCCATGGTTATGAATCGACGCAAAAACTTGGCTTTATTGCTGTGAAACATCCTCACGATTTTTTAAAGCAACAATCGCCATCTATACGTCAGGTCGGGTACTTTTGGGACCACCCTCGTATATATATATATATATATATATATATATATATATATATATATATATATATATATATATATATATATATATATATATATATATATATATATATATATATATATATATTTATATGCCTAAACACTAGTAAGTGTGTTTTATAGTTTCCTTGTCGTTCTTGATTTATATTTATATACATACAATACGTTTTGCAAATTCCGTTGTGTAAATCGTAATATTTCTCCCAAAATACTTACTCAATAACACAACAAATGATTCGAATCGATAAAATCAAGTAGTAAACTTGATGTACTCAACTAAACATTTAATGAGTCTACATTTGTTTTATTGCAAAATCAAAAGTTTACGAAGAGAAATGATTAGCTCAGTCCTAACATAACTGGTTAACAGCCGCGCTGGCTGGATTGCCCATTCTAAAGTATCGATTCCAGATGTAATCAAAAATTTTGGGGCGAGTTGTAAAATGTAATTATTTAATTATTCTCCCGGATAAACTGTCTCTTTTGATTACATTCTCTGATTTAATATCAAAAGTTTTACCCTCGGGAAGTGAGAAAGTGGAATTTATCATAAAATTGCCATCTCGGGAGATGTATTGTATTGCGCGACCCAGTCATTCTCAATATTTTTTCGAATAGACAATTTTTTTGTGAATTTTACACAAAATGAAACGTGTTACAGCTTAATTTCAATGAAATATAAATTAAAAAGAGCTGTTGTAACTAATAACAAAACTAACACTCTTCGGGCGCGCAGCAGGTCCCATTTAATGCTGCATCTGATGATGTTAGACAAGATCGTGATACGCAGAGTGCAATATCGTACAAATTGAGGACTTCAGTTTGATTTTCCATATGCTACAGTAGTCGCCGAAGTCAGGGAAACTCTGCAATACACAAACAAGTTAATCGAACCCTATGATACAAGGCACTCTGTTTAGACGTATCATGTTTCTGGACCATCGCTGTGAATAAACTTCCTTTCCGAGTTCGAGTGATTGACAGCACATATACATTCAAAGTTCCATTATAGTTAGTAATCTTTCAAATAGCAAAATCACTTGATGGATATCATGTGATGGTGGCCAGATATGAAAGATTTATTTGATATTTTTCAATCAAATATCTCCTTAGTCATCTACATATATCCAAACATCGTTGATTACTCTAACTATTTCAGAAATTCCTTTTCTGTGTTTTTTTACTTTCCATCATAAAGCCAAACCTCGATAAAATTCTTGCATAGAACTTTGGTCAACAGGTGTCTTGAGAAAATAATTTCAAGGGATCATAATAAATTAATTTCCAACCTATGTAAATGAGGATTTCTTATAACTAATGTTAGCTTTTTAAACACATGGTATTAACTACCCGAAGAAAGCCATAACAAAAATCGCTTAGTGGTTTTCATATATTCAAGGGGTCTTGTTCTTTTGTTTAAAATTGAAAGGACACTTGAAATGAAAACATGAAATATTTCAGAAATGAGTCCTTTCAACAAACATGTTACATGTAGTTTTACTGTTCTAAATTAATTATGTATTAGTTTTTATTATCGTTTTATTTGATATCGTCACAACCTTACATACGAATATTGTACTTCATATTCCAAGTAACTAGTTGTTTATGCGTTTATGAACTAGTTTTTTGCTGACTTTGATTTGTTTTCGAATCAAATGCAAGATACTTCATACATTGAGTTTTATCAACCCTGTAAAACATGATGAATATTTTTTAACGGAAATATTGTGTTGATTGTTGGTACTTTGTTTTATACGGCACACAATTTAAGTGCCACTTTAGCGTAACGAAACCGGTTCGGAGGTTAAATTTCCTATTGCCGTCACACGGTATCGGCTTCTGTAATATCTATATTTTACATTCAGAACAATGTCCTCTGGAGACAATTTGCAAATTTTAAAGGGTTAAATTTTTTGTACCTTTTGATTATTTTTCAGGAATATATGTACATACTTTGAAATCGTGCCATACTCGTATGATAAATTAATAAAAAAAATGTCTGATAATTTTTTTATTCTCTTTTCAGATAACATTAAAAACTATAAACTTCTTCGAAAATGCCACATTATCAACTTAAAATGAATGTATTTTGTTTTTTCAAAACAAAGTAGTTGATATTTAATTAAATTGAGTTAAGTAAGCAGGGGTACTGTTCATATATAATATTATCAATTTACATTAAAAAAGTAAGACGGTTAAGTTATTTACAAAAGCGACATATTTCCAGTTAAAATAAAAATACAAAAAATTACAAAAATAAAACTAAAACATTACTGAGGGTTGAATTAAAAAAATCTTTGAAAATTTAAATCAAAGCTTTTTTCCTTGTCTTTCAACTTAATACTTTCCTCGGTTTAAGGAGAACGTTGTGTAAATAAATATTAACAATAATAAATTTTACCGAGTAAACAAAGCAAGTCGGTTTGTTCCGTATTACAAATGTTAAAATGGGTTAACCACAGTTTGTCCTTGCTTGATTCCTTATTTCTGAATATACATTATATTTACACGGACTTCACTTAAGTATTACAAAAGACACTGAGTTGGCTTACATTTATAATAAACTAAATGCTTTAAATATTAATATTTTCGCTTTATGCCTAATTTTGAAAATAAATTAAACTAGTTTCTTCCATAAAATATTTATATTATATACCATACATATATACTGTACGCGTATTGCGAGATTTCAAGTCAGAATTATAATATTTATTGCTCTTGAAACAGTATATTTATTATACATTAACTTTTGACGTCATAAATTTTAAAAGGCTCTAGTTTATATAAAAGTAATAAAAATCATACTGAGATTGGTTTAGATAGTGCCTCGATATAACGCATTTAAAACAGGAACACAATAGTGACTTGATTAGTAGACTTTCTAGTCTTGTATGCATATGAAACTATGATTGTTGTAGATCAGTAGTTTTTGCTAATCTAACAAAAGAAGGCTCTCTTTTTTAATGGATTCTTACACGATATTCAAAATATGTGACTTTATAAAGCGACAAAATATGTGAATTTCCAAATTTTTTTCCATTGACTTATGGTTTTCCAAGGATTGTTTTTTAAATAATTATCCTCTCTATAATTCTCTTTTAGAAAATAGATCTTGGAAAATGTTGAGATAAATCTACGGAGTACAGATATTCAAGTAGATTGGAAGTAACAGGGTACAGAGTTATCCAAAATGTAACTGTATCACCATGGAAGATAAACACAAATTCGCGTACTAATCTCTATTGTATTGTATTAACTGTCTCGCCGCCCCCTCTTATCACGCCTAAAATTTTCAGCGCCTTTCCGATCATGGACTTGTACTGCGCTCATACAAAGATTGTTTATTGATCTTCCCAGTTCACCGCTCTTCTTTTTTTTACGTCGTCCTTTATTGTCCACGCAGTGAGAATACAACCAGTTACTTACCAATGTAAGACTCGCTCCATACTTGGCATGCTTTAAGAAGCGACTGAAAAAACTAATTTCTAGTCAGTAATATAACGTGTTTCATTATTGATTTTCTTTCCTCTCCACCATAATTTCATTTTCCTTTGATTGATGATATCTCACTTTTACTTTAATATGTTTATGTCCATAAATTGAATATAATCTTTTGAAAATCATATTTTTTTGACCATGTAACCTGGTTTATTAACTTTTGTCTAGTTGGTTGGAAGATATTGCCGCTTGGCAATCAAGTGTTAAATTAATAAATAAATACTGTACTATGTATCATATACACATATGTTTATCATTATCATCCGTCTATTTTGAAGAGACGATGCAGGTCACAGTCACACGGATTAGATGGGTGGCTGAACAGGACTATATATGTATATACTTTGATGGTTTTTGAGGTTCTATTCTTGAGCGGAACCATCTGCCAAACAAGTTTCTGGTTTGCTTTCCCTTTTATCTTCTTCTTGACGAATTCTCCGGCTTGTGGCCGCCATAGTTCCGAAAATTGCCACATGTCGTTTGTTATATACTTGAGAATTCCTTACAAATCGATAGTAAATTGTTGTTTTTTTTTATTAAACTGTCAGATTTTTTTTCAACACAAAGTAAAGTCTGCATGTAGAGTTGGAATTTAACAATTCCAAACCGAAAACTTGATTCATTAACACAATAAATTTTTACGAACCCCGATATGTGGGAACACGTTGGTGGGTAAATATTCAATGAATTGCCACTGAAATGTATCTTGAATACGAAATTAGTTTCGTTACGACAATGTTTGTACAGGGTGGAATTTGGCCTTATCATTAAAACTCTCACAATTTTATAACCTGGTTAAAACACTAAAAAAATTATGTCTAGACGTTTAACTAACCGAGTTTAATTTCTAAATGACCAAATTAACGCACAAGTGATTACAATAGAAGTTGAACAATAGTTAAAAACATGTTTTTGGCGATTCATCATTGTTTTTTTTAGTAAATATTTTTCATTACCTAATTCCTATTGATTGTTTTAAAATTATCCAATTGTTCTTAGGTCTCAACGAATTGTATCGGTTATCCGATTACAATGTCTTATAACAAAATCTTGTTTTACCTATCTTACGAGTATAATTAACCGATTTATTGTTGCTTCCTTACTGCAATCTTGAATATCTCGGTTTTGTCGTTGTAAGGTTGCTGAGGGTAGTTCACGCAATTGAATTATTTTGATGAAAAAATCCGTGACAAGTTATTTCCTGCTGTTTTTTTTTACTGAGACCAAATTATAATACATCAACGGAAGCGTGTTTTTCGCAGTCCTTTTTAAAAAGTGAACCTTTTTATGTTAGTGGCAAGTTGAGTGTTTTTATAGCCTTAAATAATTACACTAACTCTTCTGAGAATAAGTTTTTGTTATGAGGAGTTTTTTTAATCATGTTTATCAAAAATGACACGTGAAATTTTCGGTGAGTATTTATTCTTTATCAAATTTAATATAAATTGAAATTACGGATATATCTTTCATCTATTAGATTGATAATACATATTGTTATTTTACAACAGAAGGCAAGTTTTAATTGATGAAATCACCATTGCAATGGTTAGTTAGGGTCAGTCAGAAAAACGTGTTTTATAAGGCATACGTATAGCATCCCTGTCGAGGTAGGCAAAGAAAACAGATATATAGACTTCGATTGCGTCACCCATTTTTCACCTCCTCCGTATGCACATCCTCAAAGAGCTCTTTCGATATCTTTACATTTACATTTTTCGAAATTCTCTTTATTCTATCTTATTTTTTGGTATTTCTCTACCACAACTTCCGTTCACATATTTCTTCATTCATTCATTCTGCACGACCAAACTATCTTAGAGTGCTCTTTTTCATCATGCCTATTACATCAATCCTTAATTCATATTAATCTTCAATAATTTCTGTATCGGACGTGTGCCGTCACCCGTGTGTGTGTGTGTATGTGATATGAAAAGGACACTGTGTGTAGATCTGTATTATTAAACTTGTATGTTATGATAACTAATGTTCCTGTATTTGTATATATGTAAACCCTTGTATTTTACTATGTTATATGTATGTTTGTTTGACTCCAATCGCATTTTTGCACAAGTTCGTCAGAAATCACTGCCTTGCCTCGTCGTATCAGTACGGCCTTCTCTGAACAACCTAGCCCACTTCGTGACATGTTGTCGACTCATCACGTCACTACCATAAACTTCCACAAGCTTCCGATGGATATTCGCGGCGGTATTGTTCTGCAAAGTCAAAAAACGGATGACCGCGCGGATCTCGCACGGACGGGAGGTGGTGGGAGCGCGCGATGACCTCTCCATCGGAAGAATTTACTGTGACTGAACAAAATGGCCGACAAACACGCGGAACCAAGCAAAATGCCCGTTAGGATCCCCCCTACACGCCAGGTGCGCCAACTTTGAAACAAAAAATTCCTCCGGCCTCAGGAGCCCTTGTAACCTTACTTTCTAGATGATCCTCGTATCATGTATTTTTCTCAAAGGACGCTTTTTCACAACATTTTTCCGACTCCTCCAAGTTCAAGTTTCACCTACTAAAATCAAAATTGGCAATAAATAGCCCGTGTATAATGATAATAAATAGCCCGTGTATAATTATAATAAATTTTCAAATGCCATTATGAAATCGGTTTCCACTCTGTACCCACGAATATTTCACGCATTGTGATATCGTGGGTAATTGTTATTGATTAAGACTGGCATAGAATATGCTTTGACGAGCTTTTGCATATATGTATTCCTATTATTTATTCTGTGATCATTAGTATATGGTGTATAATAATATTTTGCTTTGTTATTTCTGCTTTACACGGTATAATAATACAATGGAGAAACTGCTTTGACTACGGGTTCGGAACAGTTAAAATCTCCGAGATTTTTGTGAGATGTGTTAATTTCAATTTATTGGTTGATACTTTGTTTAATGACATGACTTGTTGTTTAATGCATGACTTATTGTTTAAGGCTTTGCTTAAGTTTAATTTAAAGTAACGATATTAAAATTATAATGTTTATTTCTTACTGAACAAATACATTTAAACTGCATAAACGATAATTTCGTTTAGTAACCACCATTTTAAAAGTTTTGTTTCCCATATAGAGAAGTTAATAAATGCCGATTCGAAATGGCTGGTGCAGAATTTCTTCAGTTATCTGCAATGATGACTTGAATCTTCAATTTCGCCAACGCCTGATTAAGTGCTGTATATGGTATATTTTACTTTATAGCATTGAAACATAGACCATGAACAGTATGCTAAATAAGCTGGAAGCATTCGAAATGTAGATTTCTCAAAGAATGCTGAGAATTTCTTTATTTCATCATAACCTAAACACCGAGATGCTGCTTCGAGCAGGCGCCAAACAAGAGCTCTTAAATGCGATACAATACCGAATTGCCTATTCGGGTCATATATTGAGTGGAGAAAAATACCCCTTCCTAAAATTAATATTAATGGGTTAAGTTGAGGGTCGACGCGGAGTCGGTATTAGTCTATCATGGTTACGCCACATTCGCGAATAGACAAGTATCCGACAGTTGAGGAGCTGTGTCGCCAAAGACAGATATTTTCTCAAGAGTGATCGCCAACACCAGGGGAACCGGACACGGCATATAAAGATGTTACAGTAATAATATATATTTTGAATAATTTATATGATAATATCCCTACAAAATTATCTAAAAGATAAATATACGAGGGTTGCTACTTACGTTTTGAGACAGACAAGTAAAAACAAATATTTATCATCGAAAATGGCTTTATTGTTTTTCAAAATACTCTCTATGAAGATCAATATACTTTTGCATGCGTCTGAACCAATTTTCGAAGCACTATTTCCACTCCAAATGAGGCAACTTCAAAACATGCGTTTTGAACGCATCAACCGCTTCTTCAGGCGTCTAAAAACGTTGACCTCGCAATTTATTTTTGATGTTCGGGAATAAAAAGAAGTCATTGGGTGCCAAATCAGGGATGTACGGCGGATGATCCATCAATTCGATGTTTTGAGTGCTCAAAAAGTCACTTGTTTGAGCCGATGTGTGAGAGCTCGCATTGTCGTGGTGAAGAATGATCCGTCTTCGGTGGTTGGGTTTCGTAATTTCTCCGAACACTTCTGGCAAACAAATGATGGTGTACCATTCAGAATTGATCGTACGACGTTCCACTAAAGGCACTGTTGCGACATGACCATTTATACCGAAGAAACAAGCCACCATTTGCTTCGAAGTGCTTCGTGCGCGAACAACTTTTGTTGCATTTGGCTCGTTTTGAAAGACCTATACAGTCGACTGCTGTTTAGTTTCTGGCTCATATGCATAGATCTATGATTCATCGCCTGTCACGATCTTATAGACGTCTTTTGAAGAACCGCGATCGCAATTTTTCAACATTTCTTTGGACCAATCGACACGAGTCTTTTTTGAGCGACTGTCAAATTATGCGGTATCCAACGCGAACAAATCGTTTTGACGGCCAAATGTTCATGCAATATTTAATGTATGCAAGTGGAACTAATGCCAAAACATGCCTCAATCTCACGATAAGTCACATGACGATCTCGCAATATCAGTTCACGCACAGCATCGATGTTTCCTGGCACAACAACCGATTTTGGACGACCTTCACGAAATTCGTCCTGGAGCGAACTACGACCACAATTGAATTCGGAAAACCAGCGAAACACAGTGCCTCGGGATGTTGCTTCATTACCAAAAGTCGAAGCGAGTTGATCGGCATACTGTTGTTGAGTTATTCCACGTCGAAATCACAAAAAATAATCGCACGAAAATGTTCACGATTTATTTCCATTTTTGACCGAGATGAATTTTTCTAGTCACTGTGAACAACACAAATAGCACTCGTATGACAAAACTTTCTGAGCACGTATACCATTAAAAACGTCAAACTTTACGATGCTGATGTCAGATTTGACGTATCTACACTGGTGTTGCCATATCTTAAATCTTAAGTAGCATACCTCGTACAGCATGCCTCGAACTGGGTAGAATTTTTCATTATTTACTTGAAAATCATTTAGTCAAAAATGGAAAGTCAATATTGGCTTAAAAATCATTTAGTGAACATAAATCAATCAATGAATATTTGTTTAAGGAAAATAAATTTTGGTACAGTCGTAAGTCAGTCGGTGATTAATTTTTTATCCTTTATTAAAATTTATAACAATTTTTTTATGATATAAAAAAACCAACTATCATTTAGTTTTATCTTTGTTTATTCCTTTCATTAATAGTAATTCATATTGTGATACATTTAATTTAAAAAATATTTTTAAAATGTCGGAAGCTCCCAGACTACACCATTTAAGATGATTGTATTTTCTGTTATTTTTAGGCTAAGTGTGTCTTAATATTGTGTACTGTACAATAGTAAAATAGGTATTTAAAAAAATATTTGTACCTATAACAAGCAAATTACGAAGATACAATTATTAAAAAAAGTTTTTTTTTTTACCTTTCTTTGGCTTAATTAAAAATAAGCCTTTGATGTAACATATTAATATTATTTACATTTTATGTCGGTACTTTTTCTTTAAAAAGATTCAATATCTAAACTTGCATAATTACTTTTTTTGGTATTCAAGAAACCGCCTAAATTTAATATTAAAACATGTTAATATCAAAGGATCAAGTCGAGTGTAAAATTAAATCGTGTTATGTTAAGGACATATACGATAAGAATTTAATACATGAGTGCATGCAAATTTTAATAAACATTACGTGCTAAAAATATAACGTGTCTCTGAGGGTTGTTAAATTTTTCTTCAAATAAATCAGTAGTTTTTTTAAACGATGTTTCACACCTCAAAAATTACGCTGTATAAACATATAAACGTATCGAGTTCAGTTAATCAAATCAATTTTGTGATATATACGTTTTAGTAAGAAAAGTAACCTTTATCAAAATAATTATTATCAAAATCGAATATATTTGTCTAACGATTATTTATTATCGGATAATAACACATCGATCAATAAGTCCCGGTACTAACCAAAAGATGGCGCATCTAATAACAAATCCATATCATTCTCAGTTAGTACCAACCTTTTAGAAGTTACGTGTCAAACTTTCATGACATTACGACATTGTGTCATTGAGTTACAGTGGTTTTAGTGACGCTACTTTTGCTATTTTCAAAAAAATGGAAAAAAAACGAATTTCGTGTGTTGATAAAACATTGCTTTTTAATGGGAAAAAACACCGTTCAAACTCAGTGGCTTGAAAAGTGTTATCCGGGCTCTGCTACGTCGAAAACAACCATTTGTCGGTGGTATGCTGATTTCAAACGCGGTCGTACAGACACAAATGATGATGAACGCTCTGGTCGTCCAAATGAGGCTGTTACACCAGAAAACATAAAAAAAAAACCCTCAAAATCGTGATGGAAAATCGCAAAGTAAATTTGCGTGAGATAGCTGACATCCAGAAGATATCATTTGGTTGTGTTTACACTATTTTGCATGAACATTTGGACATGAAAAAGTTTTTTTCGAAATGGGTGCCGCGTTTGCTCACAATGGAACAGAAACAACAGCGAATCGATGATTGAGAGCGCTGTTTGGCACTGTTTACGTGAAATAAACAGGAGTTTTTGCGTCGGTAGTTTTTGAGGTCTGCAAACTCGGTTATTGGCTCTTCGCAGACCTCAAAAAGATGCTCCAGGGAAAGAGATTTGGCTCCAATGAAGAAGTGATTGCCGAAACTAACGCCTATTTTAAAACCAAAGATAAATCGTTCTACACGGCTGGTATAGAAAAGCGTTGGAATGAATGTGCCGCTCTTGAAGGAGACTATGTTGATGAATAAACAAGAATTTTGGCAAAAAATGTTGTTTTAGTAGTTAGTACCGGGACTTATTGATCGATGTGTTATATCTTGCCTTCTTTTTGCAATGTTGTAAATCACCCAGTTAATGTTTTGTCGTTTTAAACATACGTTTATATGCACAAAACATATGAAATAATTATACGCCAGTTATTTTAATGAAAACATATTCTTATTCGTGTGCTGTTTATGTGCACAAAACATATGAAATAATTATACGCCAGTTATTTTAATGAAAACATCTTAGTCGTGTGCTGTTTATATGCACAAAACATATGAAATAATTATACGCCAGATATTTTAATGAAAACATCTTAGTCGTGTGCTGTTTATATGCACAAAACATATGAAATAATTATACGCCAGTTATTTTAATGAAAACATATTCTTAGTCGTGTGCTGTGCACAATAAAAATGTTGATAATCAATTCGATGATTTATATTTTTCTATCGGGTGTTATTTATATGTTTTCTACGTTTTAGTTTGTAATGGCGTTATTCTCATGATTAAGTATATAAATATGCGTATTTAAGTTATTTTCATTATCACTACGGCTGCTAGACACGATCTAAAAATTACATGCAATTTTTTAAATAATATGCACATGTCTCTAGAGCACATTCCAATATTTATTGTATTTTTTCATCAATGGTTTATGCAGATTCAACCCTACATTATTACGCTATTCAACAATAGAATTGAAGCGGTTAAAATAAGAAGAAATAAAACATAATTTGTTTCAAGACGAGATATCATTGATGATAATGCTGAAATCTTCAATTTGATATAAAATATCTTTCCCTCGGTCAAATGTTAATCGCAGTTTTATTAAATAATGTCTTAACCATCGAGAGCTATCGATTTTCTTTCGGCATATTTGTCATTGAAAGGCAATTATTCTATATTTATTTGAACTATTTCCCATGCTGGGCCGTCGTTGAAAGGGCTCTTATTTATTCATGGAAAAGGCACAGTGGAGTAAAATTTCAATAAGAAATTTCTTAAGTCACAAAGAAAGTTCCTGTCACTGGATGGCAAAGTAAGTAACTGTTAATTGATATTCGAAATTATGCGTTAGGCACCACTGTGTCCGACTTGGGAAACTTTCCCCAAGGTTGTAATTAAATTGCTTTTACTTCGAGAAAATTCATAACTTTATTGGAAAAATCTTCTTGGACTTGTATTTATTTTTTGCTGTAAAAATACATGTTTATTGGAGCAATTCGATTTCCTGGGACTCTGAATGTTTTATACGAACTAAATATACTTTAACACATCGATCAATAAGTCCCGGGACTAACTACTAAAACAACATTTGTTTGCCGAAATTCTTCTTTATTCATCAACATAGTCTCCTTCAAGAGCGATACATTCATTCCAACGCTTTCCTAACTTTTCTATGCCAGCCGTGTAGAACGATTTATCTTTGGTTTCAAAATAGGCGTTAGTTTGGGCAACCACTTCTTCATTGGAGCCAAATCTTTTTCCGTGGAGTATAGCTCTGCGAACAGCCAATAAACGCTGGAGGCCAAATCTGGAGAATGCGGTGGGTGCGGAAGCAATTCGAAGTTCAACTCATGCAATTCGGCCATCGTTACCATCGACTTGTGACACGGTGCATTGTCCTGATGAAAGAGAACTTTTTTCTTCTTCATATGGGGCCATTTTTTTGCGATTTCTGCCTTCAAACGCTCCAGTAACGCTATGTAATATTCGCTATTGATGGTTTTTCCCTTTTCAAGGTGATCAATGAATATTATACCATGCGCATCCCAAAATACGAAGGCCATAACCTTCCCGGCCGATTGTTGAGTTTTTGGTCGCTTCGCACGACTTTCGGTAAAAAACCACGAACCCATTAAAATGGTGAAAATCTACAATATTCCTTTGTTGCTTTAATTAAAATTTTCTTCGTTATTTGTACGAATTCATTTATTTTTCTTTTACACTTACATTTTTTTCCTTCAGCAGCTTCCATATTCTCGCTTCACTAGACTAGTTACCGCTTTGGATTGCGCTTTTAGTCAAATTAGTGGACTTTTTGCTACTAAAGGATTTTGCGGAATGGACCGAGTTGTTTTGTATTGTTTGTATGGCGCAGAGCTATTACAGGACTAGATTACGTTGTGAGATTATTTAAATTATTCCACCCTTTCTAATTTAGCCTCGTTTGTCATCCGTGTTGACGATACCAGACTTTCGTTTTTTTTAACACAGTAAGAGCTTTGTATGGTCATGCTAGCAAATTAAATTGTGTTTAAAAGTTTTTTCAATACCGTACATTATTTAAGCAATTAGATATATATTTTTCGATAATTTTTTTTTATTTTTCAATTATTTAGAAGATTGGAAAAAACACGTTTTAATTTTTGTTGCATACATACGATCACGTCGCCTCTCTGTTAGGGTAGGCAGATAAGTGAAAGCGCTATATTTTTTTATCGTGAGACACTCGCTTCTTTCACGTTCATGGAGCTTCTATGTTTTTTTTTTGTGATTTTTTGCATTCAAAATATACACTAGATCCAATTATACTTCCCTAAATCTTCCTCTACTACGCCCTCCACTCACATTTGCACTGTATGTTTTTTTTATACATTTATGATATATTTTTTGTACTAGATAAAAATCATATACATTCAAGATGTATTTGTATGTTATTTTAGTTGACATTTTCTTCGTTAATTGTACGTATTTATTTTCCTTTTTCGTCGTAGGCTGCGAGCAAATTCGATGAACATATGCTACATGTCACGGAAGTTATGATGTGATTGACCATTAATGTTACTAGAACTGTTCTTCTTAACAATAAATACGTCTAGGGAAGCTTCAATGTGAGCTTCTGAGATAATATGGCCATGTAATTGGAAGGGTGGACTACGAAGTCTATTCTAGGGATAGATAATTCTGGTAGAAAAGGAAGGGAAGGTCTTCTTCCACGTAGCTGTTTTCAGGGAAAAGCGACATGGTGTCTTAATTTTGTTTAAATGAGGGCAACGAATTTCAAGTTCGAAAGACTTGGTGTCTCAAGACCAGAAGAGCTGACCCTAAATTAATGAGATAAGACAAGGTGAAACAATAATAGTCATAGTATCGTACAAAACAAATAATATAACGGATTTTTTGACGAAACATGCTCTTTTTAATAAAATAAAATAGATCACGTGTTTTTTACTCGACAGCAAAAACCATAGATGTCATAAAAATATATAGTCCTTAACACGAAAAGGTAATTTGAATTAATTAAAATACTGTTCTACAATGAAGGAAAAAATATTTTTTATAGTTTGTATGTCAATCTAAATAAATTAAATTGTGGCCAACATTTTGATTGATTTGAAATATTGACTTTTGTATAACTTTTTTTTATAATTAATTTTTTTATAATTAAAATTATTTTCTTTTTGTTTACAGGTGAGTTTAATTCAGAAAATAGAACAACTCTGCTAAATGATGTAAGTGAAAATTTAAACAAAGAATACTTAAATTTCAAACTTAAATTATTTTACTTACCAAGGCTTCTATTTCCAGGAGAAATTTCTCAATATTCAGGAAGTTTAAATTGATAGCAACATGAAACCGAATCATTATATATGAAAATATTCCAGGGAAGACAGTGGCCTTAATTAACATTTTATACTTCATTAAGAAAAAAATATTTGAAACGATACCCTTTTTTCTCAAATATATATTTTTGTTTATTTTATTTACACATGACAAGAAATATACAACAGGTAATTTAATTCAGACACACAATTTTAATGGATCTGGGTTTGTTGCCTTTCATTTGTCGTGTTCCCAGTAAACTAGGCTTTTGCCTGCATCTCACTGAGGTCATGTTTATGTATGTTTAAAATGAATGGAGAGATAGAAAGAGGTTGATCGAAGAAAGAGTGGATGGAGCTCTTTAAACTGAGAGAAAGATAAGGTATATGAGAAACGGAGGAGTATGTATGACGACACATATGGATATGGACGAGGAGAGAGCTGTGGCATGGATACCAAAATGTGGATATGTGACTTCTCCGCCTACCCAAAAAAGACATGTGTGTGAATTATTATAATATTTATTACTAACCAAACATACTATTATAATATTTATTACTAACCAAACATACTATTATAATATTTATTACTAACCAAACATACTATTATAATATTTATTACTAACCAAACATACTATTATAATATTTATTACTAACCAAACATACTATAATAATATTTATTACTAACCAAACATACTATTTCACGGTTTCACATCATCAGATCAATCGGTTTGCCAAGTTTACATAGTTTCTTTCAGTGTTAACAGTATTCATTCACCTCCAACAGCTCTTTTCAAGTCATGCCTTAGTCTCAATGTCTCACGAACCTATCACCGCTCTTTCTCTTATACCGATAAATTATTATAAATATTTTCATTTTTATATAAAAAATATTCAAGGTTGATGTGCCTTTAAGCTGGAAAAGGGATTTTTGGCATCTTCGTATAAAATTGAAACACTTTTTCTACCATTTTAGTCGGCAATTTTATGTTGATTTCGTAGAACCTTCTTTAAAGTTTACTGCTAGAAATGTTGCTTTGTTTAACCACCACTAAGAACTGTTATGTTTGGGTTCTCTTTTCCTTCTTCTTTTTATGGGATATTGTGTATCATCACCTTAACTCAATGCAACAATTTTGAACTGAATTATGTTAATGCAGAAAAAAATTATTCATGATAATAATATTTTCATATACTCACATGGAACTGTTTGAGATGTCGTATAGATGTGGTCAAGGAGAAAGATGTGCATTGGAATCGATTTTTTTTGGCTGTCTGTTCTTTCAGCCTATCCCGATAGATAAAATGACGTGTAAGTATGAAACGAAAGATTATTCATACAATTTTGTTTTCTAATACACACACCTATCTCATTTCATAGAGATTCAAACGATCACACCACCATATGTATGATATAGTTATTTTACAATTAAAAAAAAAAAGTAACGAAATACGATGTTTATTCGTGACTTGAAACTTTATACATTCTCAGTTCTTCGTATATACTCGTATTATACATTTCTAGAATTTCTTTATGTCAATATTTTTAAAATAGATAAATTCAACATAATTCTTTTTCTTGTATTTTGTTATTGACTTTGTAGCTACCTACGTCCCCTAAATAATTGTCAAACATACTTTATTGTTAATATTGTAAACATACAGGGTCAACGACCGATGAATTATTTACAAATTGTCACAAACTAGAAATGTCAACAATGTTTACTCACAAATAGTATTTGTCTGTCTCCAGCAAATAAATGCACTACCCGCTCTGCTGGTGCACGCGCGGGAGTGAGACAAAGTATGTGTTGCGAGCATATTCACTCACTACTATAAATTACCTACTCGTAGACAAATAAAAATTATTATTCACTCGACCATTCATTGATTATTCACTTTCGCTTTTATCCGCATTCCTGAGTTTTATATTTAAAATAAATACAAATCAAAATCATCACGACGTATCAAGATAAGCAACTCGCTACATTGATGACCCTGAACGAAAAGGAACGCAGAATTCGACTAAAACGAATATAGCGATGTCAACATCAATATCATCAGCACGTCCTAATAGGACACATGCTACATTGATAACGAACATCGCTACAACTTAAAAAATATAATTAAATATTTTATTCTTTAGTAGTTTCTCTATTTTTTAAAATTATTTATTTATTTTATTAAGTTTGCATCTATGTTACAGTTAACATAATAATGGTACAGATGAAGAGCACTTGGCACAAATGCTGTCACTCCCGTAATGCAAATGGACGGCGAAATATTACCAAATTGTGACTCCTTTAAGTATCTTGGGTCATTCATCCATAGCGATGGAGGATGTGCAGCAGATGTAACACATATAATTAGTGTGGGATGGACGAAGTTTAGATCAATGACTGGAGTTCTATGTGATCCGAAAGTACCAGTAAAGTTAAAAGGAAAAGTATACCAAACGATGGTCAGACCCGCACTCATCTATGACTCCGAATGCTGGACGATGTATAAATCTTACTCTAGGCAAATAGGAACTGCTGAAATGCGCATGCTAAGATGGTCAGCTGGTGTGTCCCTAAGAGACAACATAAAAAGCTCACGCATTCGTGGAAGCCTAGGTGTTACAGACATCAACAGCAAGATGGAGGAGAGGCGATTGAGATGGTATGAGCACGTTGGACGCAGAGCACCCGATCACATTGTGAACCAGGCAATCTCCATGGATCTTCCTCGAATAACAACCAGAGGAAGACCAAAGAATTCATGGGTGGTGCAAAAAGATAACCTGATGCAGATGCACGGCCTGGGGAACGTAGTCCGAGACAGAAGAGCATACAACCTGATGACGAGGAGAGCTGACTCCAACAGTCTTCGCAGACAATGAGTTGGGATGGAGCCAGGTAGAAGAAAGGAAGAGCACTTGGCAGGTTAATTCTACTTATTGCCGGTCTAAATAGGTTAATATTTTTGTTCCTCGAATATTTTTCAGAAACATGTAACCTTAGGTTTTCCAACATATGTATTTGTAACACATTATGTATATATAACTCCCGTCAGCAATTTAAAGATATAAGAAGATTCTCTCACATTCCTCCTCATGCTAAGAAGGTAATATCCAAAGAAAGTTTTACAATTGTTTCTCTTTTGAAGTGCTATGTTTCCGGCTCACTTGACAATCCTCTGCGATTAACTTTGATTCTGAGTATTTCAAAGAATATAACATATTAACCCTTTGTAACAGGTTCGTGGTAGGATTGTGTGATATTGTATTAAAGGTCGTGTAATATTTCAAGTACGAGTACATACGATAAATCAAATCAACTTACGTCAATATTCATATTGAACGACGAGTTTGACTTCATATAGTAATGTTGATGATTTTTTTAAGTTTCAGGGAATTGCTCTTAAGCAATTAACACCCCTCAAACATTTTTTCAGCCCAGCCTTCTTAGCACATAGATTATCGTTTGGTTATAGAAAGTTCATCTCTCAGCCACTCATTCGGTATGAAGTATTCGATTAAACTGAAGTACAAGGAGTTCTTAGAAAAAAAATGTTTAAAAAGAAGTTAATAAAACTTTTTTTTCAATTAACATGCATACTTAACTAATTTAAAACATTAGAATAATGTTTTAAAAGGTGAGTTTATAATTCCTCAACCTGTTTCTTAAACGCAGTCGGATCCCGGTTATTAGAACAAAGATTTTACTTGTGAAAATTTTAATTGAATAACCACTTTAATAGTTCTTCAAGTAGTTAACTGCAAAGCTTCGTGTTAACTCAATCAGGAACGGGAATCCCGATTCACTTCATTCAAATTTAATTACTTTTAAATTTTCCGTAACTCAGAGAAGGGATTTATATTAATAGAATTAAGTTTTTAAGATTTCCTTCTTTTGAGAGATTATGTGAAGAGAGGCTGGAATTAGAATATACTGACGCGGAAAAGTTGTGAAGTTTAACCCTCACAGATGATGTCTTATAATTTCTGACGATTTATCGCTTTTCCCTTCAACAGTCCCTCTCGCAAATATATTTTGCATCCGCTTTGGTCTGGTTTCTTGCTGTCTAATATTAAAAATATTTTTGATGTCTTGGATGTTTTGTACTCTCCAACGTGATTAACCTATGCCAATCGATTAGCCCTTATACTACTAGTTATGTGGGATTTCTGAAAAATGGCTTCAATTTTTCAATTCCCCTAAACCTTCATGAATCTCACGCGTCACATATCTAGACCTTGCACTCACTTTTATTATACTGGTGTCATGGTATTACTACCCAGGATTCTTATTTTTAGGTCACCCTGGTTATATCAAGGTCTTGTATGCCCGAAGCTTGATTCTTTTAGGGAGAAGTTTGGTTTTAAGGAACTCTTGTAAGAAGTCTGTAGCGTGCATGCGTTTTGAATTCGGTTTTCAATTTATTTACAATCTACCATTTGCAATCTACCATCATACATTTGTTTGGCCAACCTTTCATCAGTCCTTCGTTCTACATGTTCAAACTGCGACCGAGTTCTCATATTTATTCTGCTTGTTACATCAGTCACAAGATTACTTTATTCTTAATAATTTTATTCCAATTTTTGTCAAACTAAGCAAGCAGACGCCTTGGTTCGATTCCTGTCGGATTTACTGCTGGACTGGTTTTACTCTTTGGCCATTTATCGTCTGAATTTGTTTTTCTGTATCTTATATGTTGATTATCACAAATTTTTATAGCACATTTAAGCAATACAATTAATAGCGTTATATAAAAAACTTAACTTGCCTAACGAAAGGTTACAGAATATTAAACCTGCCGATCGTCTTGGAACTTTGATCTCCTTGCCGTAGAAACATTTTGTTTGATCTGTCAAGACAGTGTGCTTGCTGAAGTGTAACAGCTTATATACAATAAACCAATACACGCACAGGCGTCTTCCATCCACAGGGTGACTGACAATCATACTCCATCACGAGGGATAGCCTATGTTTTACTTTTCATCTCTCGTTATGCTTTCATATTCACGTTTCACTCCTATTGATCAAAGTTGCCACCAATATACTGTTGAGTTCTAGTTAGATACTTGGCCGAGTTCTAGTTAGTAATGAACAGTAGTCGTGAAAAATACAACATTTTACGATAATTTCTCATTCTTATACATGCTCTTATGTTATAAATAAGTTTAAACAAATAAATAAATGATAATAATTGTTTTCATTAAACCAACTCCATCAAACCTATCGCAAAATACTTAAATTTTGCAGTATTCTCTCTGTTCTCTTACATATTGATGTGATTAATTATATTTTGTTTAACTTTTGGTATATCTTATACAAGGAAAAGTTTACTGTTAGCTTTGACGGAGAAGAGAAGCGATTTTATTGAAAAATTAATATTTATGACTTTCGTGAAACACTTTACCTCCGAACAAGGCCAAGAATATCAAACTTTAGATCATTCTCCCTTCACTTACAACAAACACCTGTGTTTTATCGGTCCGTAACAAAACAGAAAATGTTTATCCCAAATATTATGAACTTTGCTAACAACTAATTTTTTTTTTCTAAACTCGATCATCCGAAGATTTCGAAATTCTCTACGTCTCATATGTAATATTTTGTTTCATAAATTTGATGTGTGTTTTTCAATTTTGATGAATAAAATAATTTGAGGCATGTCAAAGACCATATAAAGGATTTATTGGATCTGTGATATATACATTCTTGAAGATCTAATTTAGACATTTATTACAAAACTTAAAAGTTTTTTTCCTTCTGACTGAAGTAACCTGTGAATTAACTAACGGGGGAATTATGGGTTTATTTTCAAACATCTCTTGTCGCTTAAATCTGTCTCATGATAGATAGAGCTATTAAAAGTATTTCTTAATAGTTTGATGTTGCGTAGTCTCCTTAAATTCATGTATTATATTCTATTACACTTTCGTTGTATACAGTACAACCTCCGTGGTCTAATTGGTAAGACGCCTGTCTCCCAGCCCGGAGATTGCTTGTTCAAATTCAATTCGTCTTATAATAAATTAATAAATAAACAATAGGTTTATTGATAGCAACATAGTATGTACAGATTATATTTAAATAACACTTCTAAAACACATAAATTGCAGATAATACATTAAATACAGAAGCTATCAAAAGGTCTGGGCTCATCTAATAGCATCCCCTCAGCCAAGATACACCCCACCAATATAGGGCGAACCCAGCCACGGGGACACCAGATGTTTTTCAGCCCACACCCATGGTAAGCTTTATCTTGGTAAGCTTTAAACGACCTCCGTGGCCTGGTGGTAAGACACTTGTCTGCCGATCCGGAGGTTGCAGGTTCGATCCCCGCTGTAACCCAGGTTTTTTTTAATAGGATTCCAGTCTGGTTAACACTTAGGGCCTATAAAAACTAATCTTTCTGGTTGGTTGGAAGAGATTGACACATAGCAATAAACTCGCCAGGTTAAAAAAAAAAAGCTTTCTGCGGTTATCTTACCAAATATGCTTTTCTAAACATATGCAGATGCGAGTAAGTATTTAATCTAATGTCCGCATTAACTACCTTCATTTTATGTATTATTTATAGTTAAGGCGAAGGGAGTATTGTCTTATTTGTTCTCCCTTGATGATGAGGTGTGCACCTTGAAACCGGTAAGGTTATACCGTTACAAAAAGTGGAGTAAACGGTGTTTGATAAAACAAATTACAATACCTTCCTTTTCTTCTACTCAACTTATATAGTGTATTTTTATTTTGTAATATTTTTAATCTGCGATGAGTTTGCTCTCTAAACGCCCTTATATTATTATTATTATTATTATTATTACACATGACAAGAAATATACACAATTTGAGAAAAAACAACGGGTAATTTGAATTGGACATATAATTTTAATGGATCTGGGTTTGTTGCCTTTCATTTGTCGTATCCCCAGTAAACTAGGCTTTTGCCTGTATCTCACTGAGGATATATATATATAAATTGTCCTTTTATTTTTTAGTATTATTACGATTTAAGTGGAAACCAAAATGGATTTTATCTGAATATTCATTCCACGAAGGTGAGGTTATTTGTATAAAATACGTAAAGAAAGACACAATTGAGATTTTTCCTAATGGAATTGTAAATTATTATATAATTTGGAAAATATTCGTGCAAGCGTTTATTTCATAGGTGGTCTTGGCCTACTTTGGTCGTCTGGACTGTTTGATTGTGATATACTATGAAAAAAATAATAGTCTTTATAGCCACCAGAAAATGGGCAGCCAACTACTTGCTGCTTCCAGGTCCTCGAGTGATACGTCCTCAGTAGTTCCAGATAGAAATATTTCTAAACAATTCTTCGTGGCAGTAAATAAGTAATTTTCATTTGATGTTTTGTCATTTTTTCATTTATCTATGTATTAATGCAAAACTTCCATTCATAGCGCAATAACTAAATAAAAAAAATGCAACACATCAAGTTGATGATGTTGCGTATTTCTGCTACTCCCGACTTGGAGATAATGAGTGGAAATCCTGTGGGGAGAGCGAGTACTCGATATTGGATAAGCCAGGAAAAATGGAACACGTCATTATTACGAAGAATTTTCGCTTTCAATATCAGATAACAAATGTATATATCAAGTGTTATATCTTTATAGCGGATGCCATAAAATATTATTAAATTTGGTTATGCAATTAACGATGCAACAGAGGGTCTACGATACAATTATGTAAGTGGATTATAATTTTAAATGTTATCAACGATGATTAGAAAATCCATCCTTTCTTAATCTATAATAACTGTAGGAGAACATAAAAAGTAAGTCAAAGATTTAAAAAAATCCCTGTTGGTGAGTTTCAAATTTATAATAAACTTAGACTTTCGAAGTAAAATAACACTAAAAAAACGCAATTCGAAGAACACGAAATGCAAATTGTTAAAATTTTAGACTAAATATACTAAAATTACTACGATCTATAGAAAGATGACTGCATCAGCTAGAATACGGCAGCAGCTAGGCGTGAATGCTAGCGGCTAGCATTCACGCTAAGATATAGGACGTCTTAGGTTCCATTATTGTCGAATTCCCTTCGGGACTGGTTTAGTATTTTACTGTTTTACATCTGAAGCTTATACCATATACTGATTATCATAAATTCTTATAGTGCATAAAAATAGGCCAGCCTTAAATAAAACTCTGCCTAACGAAAGGCTGTAACAGATAAAACCTGTTGGATAGTCTTAGAACTTGGATATTCTTGCCATCGGAACTTTAAGTTTGTTCTATCAAGATTGTGTGCTTGCTGAAATGTGACAGTTTCCATACAATAAACCAACGCATGTACACACTGTCTCCATCCACGCGGTGTCTTGACAATTATACTAGATTACGAGAGATAGTCTACGAATAAAATAAAATAAATAATGTATATTTTTTCCTTTTTTTTTAAGGTAGTCAATGAAAAAACTGATAAACCTATAAATAAGAAAATACCAAAAACTAGAACAAAACTTTTCCCCAGTCAACTTAGTGAATTAATCTCTCTTCGAAGATTGAAAGCCTTTTACTTTCAAACATATGTTTACCTCTTCATGCGGAATCGTGGAAACAATCTTTTGAAAGTTCCGAAGTGTCTTCACGAGGATTCATTCTTTCACTTCCGTTGGAGAGGCTAATCACTCTTTTTCTTTTTCTCTTCTTATCTTTCGTGTGACTTTCCCATTACTCTGTGTCTTGTGGAGACATTCCCCTCTATCACTTCATCATTACTTTAAAATAAAGTTTTATTTAAAACTTAAGATTTCATCTCTTTTCTGCGAGAGTTTTAATACGTTTTCAAATTATATTCTCAATACTTTTACTGTTAAATTATTTCGAGATTTTGGGGTTTTTATGCGTTTAGGTCACTGTTGTACAATACCTCACTTATCCAAAATTCAGGTTATGAATTCTTGTTTATG
This sequence comes from Odontocerum albicorne, assembly GCA_949825065.1. Classification (NCBI taxonomy): domain Eukaryota; kingdom Metazoa; phylum Arthropoda; class Insecta; order Trichoptera; family Odontoceridae; genus Odontocerum; species Odontocerum albicorne. The sequence goes on from OX463849.1 coordinate 42,875,090, forward strand.
TGACTGTGGTCTGGAGGAGGAGGTCATCACATTTTTTTCAAAATCAGTTCCTTTTACTCTGAATCATATTAAAAAAAAAAAATTTAATTTTTTTTTCTACTACCAATTAATATTTTGACTCTTTTAGCGTGTTTTAATTCCACTATATAAATTTTAACACAATTCAAACTTATAAGTATGTTTTTTTCTATGATAATTTTATCATCTCAGAAAAAATATAGGTGATTGTATTTTTTTTGCATTAATTTGAGTTATACTTTAATTTTATTATTCTTGATGTGCCATACGTATGTTGAATGCCTAATTTTCATTATTTCGCGTATTAAATATATTAATTAATCAATAAATATTTATAAATTTAAAAAATTTAATGTTGTTTTTGTTATATTTATTCATAACTGTATAATGCTGAAAAAGCTCTTGGAAGGTAAACGGCCTTTAAAATAGTAAAATTAAAAATGGGAAGATATTTTATTCCCATTACTTTTTTGAATTAGGAATTCTTACGATGCAGCGTGGTTTTTTTTTTTTTTTTTACGAATTTCAAATACTTGTTGCAACCCGTGAAATATTCACGGAAGTAAAACAAATTCTACATTTTTGAAATACCGAATGGAGCAAGATCAACTTAAAGTTTTTTGTGTTCATTAATGTTTAAAGTTTAAAATAAAAAAGGTACATATTGATTGATGAATTCTTTAATTCTCAAAAATCTCTTTATACACGATGTTTTGTGTATACATATAAAGATTGTTGTGTATACATATAAACATAGTGTATACATATAAACACTGTTGTTCAATTTAAATCGTTGATAAAGTTTTCCTTGAAGACTTGTTTCAGATATATTGACTTTAACGTTTTCGCGTTTCCGACATCGTGAAAAAGCCACATATAATTGTCAGCATTCAAAAAAAGAGCATAAGATAAATAAACACAAGTAAATATAAGGTTAAATATAATAGGAGATAAATAAATTATTTAATGAATTACAATTCAAAATAAATTGGCATCATCCCCTTTTACACCGGTTCAAAAATCACGGACCCACCGAGATTAAAATTTCGAAGTATTCCTTGTATTCAAAATTCAATTATCGTATTTTTTTCTTTGACGACAACCGTCGTACGGGCTTTGGCCTATTTATACTATGATGTTGAAAAGGGAAAAAACATATTGGTATACGTTTGTTTGTTCAATATGAAGAACATAACCCGATATTTCCACTAGAAAGACAAGCATTCTACCAATTGGGTTTATATATATCGTCTTTTAGGACTAAATAAATACTTAATTTGCTTTCGTTGAGGTTTTACTGGGTTTATCAGGCAACACTACCTGATATTGGACGGTTAAATTACCTGGATTCGGACTTATTTTTATACGAACGAGCCCAACTCAACCATTGCACAATTTTATTACCTTACTAGTTTTTTAGGTTATCTTTAGTGAATACACATACTTAAATATAAAACAGATGTTAGCGAGATTTATCCAAAACATAATTGGAATAATAAAGAAATATGAATGAAATAATATTTATCCAAAACATAATTACATAATTTGGAATTTTTCTAAGTAATACTCGTACTCGTAGAAAGTGTGTATACAAAAGATCACCTAGACAAAGGAGACACAGCATAAAACTTTCCTTTCATTGTGTACTTCGCCTCCTCAATATTCGTACATCTTTTTATACTGTTCCTTATGTTTCTATGACTCCTTACCTTTTATTTTTTCAATATTTCATTACCTTGTTCAACCATACTTTTCTCAGTCTTCTTCTACCATGACTTCTATTTATGCTCCATAATAAATTTGTTTTGTCAGTCTTTTGTAACGCATCCTTCAACATCTCCAAATAACCTCAACGTGTTCTTTTTCCCTATTTAACACATCAGTTTTTAGCTCGCATGGATTCTTGCTGTTTAGTTGTATTTAATTTATTTAGTCGCTAAAATAACCATTTTGGCTTATCACATTCTTGTTTTTTTTACTATTGGTAACTAACACGCCACATTTCATTTATCGTTACTACATACGAATGGTTCATATAACAGAATACGGAATGAAGTGATTACGTATGAATGTGAACTTAAGGCTGATGTGTTGAGTAAGATAAAGAAGATAACGCTAAGATGATTTGGGCATGTGGAACAAATGAGTACGGAAAGACTAACAAAATAGATGTATAGTATAAATGTACGTGGGAGGCGTATGAGAGGAAGAGTAAGAAATGTATAGTTGGATCAAGTGAATGATATTCTGAAAAAAGGAAACGTAGAAAATCAGAAATATCGTATAAGTTTTTTTTAAGCTGGCGAGTTTATTGCCGTGTGGCAATCTCTTCCAACCAACCAGAATGATGTTTTTATAGGCCTTAAGTGTTAACCAGACTGGAATCCTATTTTAAAATATCTGGGTTCCAGCGGGGATCGAACCCGCAACCTCCGGATCGGCAGACAAGTGTCTTACCACCAGGCCACGGAAGTTGTATGGATGTAGAAGAAGCTAAGGATGTGTAGCGAGAGAGGAAAGTGGCGTTCTGCTCTCTCTGCCTTTCCCGATAGGGAACAATACGACATTAAAAGTACGTTATAAAGGGAAAAAAATATTCATCGAACTAACGCTATTATACAGAATCATTCCAAAATTGTTTCTAAATATTCGAATTATTCAGGATTTTTCCGAAATTGTTTCGCAAACATGCAAAACAACAGTATATTTAAATTACGTAATATAGTAAAAATAAAGTTTCATTAAACCGATGCCGTTATTCACAATCATTCAAAAATTATTTTGAAAAATTCGAATTATTCAGAATAATTAAAAAAATGTTTAAAAAAATTTGAACCCGGATGACCGTTTTGACTTATCGGATCCTAGATTTTTTATTATTTTTGGTTGACTTCGCTAACAAATGACATTTCAATCATCGTATACGGAACAATACTATATTTATAGTATGTTATATTGTACAAATAAAATCATTCATTCGAAAATTGTTACTAAAAATTCTGAAATTATTTAGTTTCAAATTTACACTCGGTAATCAAATATTTGACATTATGTGACAATTCCACGCCGAATACGAGATTCACTAAATCGTTAAATTTTTTTGTGGAGATGAATTGAAAATTTGTCAACATCCGGTTTGTACTCGAAAAGTGACATTAATTTTCTATTCTGAAGAGTGAACGTCGAAAAAATATATTTATACGACATTTGACATAAATTTTTTTTTGTCATTTTACCCTTTCAAACGGAGGTTTTCATGACCAAAAACAGTATTGTATTACACTATTATTTTATACATTACAACCTGAATGGTTTACTGCCATGTGGTAATCACTTCCAACCGACTTCAGTTGTATTTAATTTAAAAGACAATTTTGTATTGCGCCGTTTAGAGAGCAAACTCTCATCAAGTCGAATCTTTTTTTAAAAAAAATGGGTACCAAAGGGAATCAGGGCACAAAAGTTTTCGTCAATTGATGCATGATTTATTTTACTCCTGTGAAATAAAATTTAGAATTTTAAGATATTAATTTTTGAGATGTTATGTCGATTCTTTAAATTGTATATTTCGACATATGTATATTGAAAAGTATTTGCTATACTTTTGAACTTGGTAGAAAGTTGTTAGCCTTACTTTGGAAAACATTCAGGAAACAAATATGTTAATTAAAAACACTTTCTTTTTCGTTGGAAAACACTTTCTTTTTCAAAATGATTTTATTCAAAAGTTACGATCTCCGAGCGCAGTGGTAATAACATTTTAGAAAACGGTTGAATGGACAGCTGAAGTTCCTTACAAAGGTTTCGTGTCCCATTGCAAACGAAACATTTCGTAATCTGATTTTTACACGCTCTGTACCTTTAGCATAATTCAGAGGAGCTGTAAGAGATTGCCAATTAGAAACCTAATATGAGAGTTATAAAATACTCAATTTTTTAAATTATATTTTTATAACTAATTTGCAAATGGACGCATGTCAGTGTTGTTTCACCACGTGCGGATGTTTTGCAAAAACGTGTTATGACAAACTGCGATTTCCACGTCTACTAAAGTTGAGGACAATATTGTGTCTCGGCCACACTTATCATACCATACGAATGAATGAATTTAAGTTGACATGTCAGAGTCTCAGCTGATAAATGTGATTGCGAAACTTAGCAGCGGGAATAATAAATTGTATTGTATTACAAATTCGTAGTAAACAATACTACTTGGCTTATTGCCGTGTTGCGAACTCTTCCAAGTAATTAGTAAAGTGTTAAATAATCATAAAGTGATAGTTTGACTGGACCCCTTTTTAACAACGGGAATCGAGCCCTCAGCCACCAGTTTAGGCGACAGCTGTTATATGAACAAGGCCACGGATGTCGTTTTTCGTCGTTAAATTTCTCAGATTTTCTCAAGATCTGATTTACTTCCAAGTCTTTTTAATGCACACCATCGTCAGTTCAACTATATTTAAATAATAGTAAATAATTTGGATTTAATCATTAAACTCCGAATCAAATATAAATGCGTATTGGCCTTCTAAGAAGCTTATCATGATTAATAAAAAAAAACATTTCACAGGAATATTACGAGTACATTCATATTCGCACAAAAGTTATAAATACTTAATCGTTATAAATTTTAATTCGGCATTCCTGTGAGGGAGATTAAGGAAATATATAATTCGTATTATGTTATCTACAAGTATTTAAGTAATTTATAAAACCTTATGAATCGTGGTCGTGGAAAATGACTGACTGAAGTCGAATACATGCTGTAGAAAAGAGTGCGCTAAGAATAATACATGGGTGTCAATATATGACAGAGTACGGAATGAAGTGATAAGAGATACATGTGAACTTAAGGCTGATGTGTAAAGTAAGATGAATAACAACACTCTGATATGGTTTGGTCACATGAAACGAATAAACGAAAAAATATATACCGTGCAAATGTGAGAGGTAGACTAATAAATATATAGTAGGATATCAAGTAAACTGTATTTTGAAAGAAAAAATGCAGTCAGATAAATTATAGGAGGTTTATGAGAAGGTTGAAGGATATAATATAGAAGAGGCGAACGAGGTGTACTGAGATAGGAAAGTCCTCTATCTATCCGATAGGGAGATGGCGGATGGCGTGATGGTATGTATGTATATCAAAACCTTATATTTTTGCGATGTTTAAGACAAGGAAAAAATGAAAAAGGAAACTCCTACCTATGTTTGATTCATTTAAGTTTCAGGTCCTATACAATATAATAAAATGAGAACAAAATACGCGACCAGAATTTTTAATTCAACGTGGCTTTACTCGGTGCGATTTAAAAACATTGAAAACGTGTGTATCGTTTCTTTCCGTTGACAAGATTTTTATATTTATGCCTTTCTCTCTGTAAACCCAATTCTCCGTTTCCATTCCAATCGGTTAAGTTACACACCTTGAAAAGTAAAATTCTCTTCTTATTCACTTAGGCTGGTCTGCCTCTTCTTCCGAAAACATTCTTTTAATTTATAGTTTTTGTCGCCCCTACTCAATTGGGTTGGCTGTCCTCCCTAGGGTCGGTCATGAGACTGGAGGGTGACTGCTATTTTACTTAAACATTTTCATACATTTTTTTATTTTTGGTTTCTTTTTCACAAATACACATTTTTTCGCAGGTTATGTCTTAATTACTGCAAAGGTGTTTTCAGTATCACTTAATTTCTTTTGAAAAAAACTTGGATAAAAAGAAATGGGACTGTAGTCCGTGCAATATTTTAGTCGCGTGCCAGGTCTTAATCTGTAAAGTACGTATATCTCGTTATATGCACAAATGGGGGAAGAGCATTTATTATGTACGTATGAAAATATTAAAATCCACTTGTAGCCTTTTATGTCATGAATCTTAGTACAAATCTCTGCTGTAAAAGAGGACTACTGCCATTATAGAGCTAACGTTGTATTGAAAGAAAAGTAATTACACATGGTTATCTTCATATCCTTAACACAACTTTTATTGAAAAGGATTTGTAGACGAATAAGTGATTTATACAACACTTTGAAAAAAGAGGCTGTTGATGCGGTTAATACTTGTAAAATATTGAACAGACCTCGGATTCCAGCCTTTTTTAGTGCAGGTGGCTCTGATCTAAGGGATCAGTAATACAGAAAGCTCTTTCAACAAACGCAGGCCTGTGAAAACAATGAGACTCAAAAAGTCGAAGACGATTTTAATGTGAGTCTCTTCTAACAGTTTCATCTCGAACATACAGGTAAGAATGCATAGCGGAGCAACTCAATGAATTGTCTTGTACAACATCAGGAAGACCTCTTTCAGTTCAATTTATACCGAATAAAATTATTTAATTCAAAACTGGAATTTATGGATACAATACTTATATTAGACAATACAATTAGTTTCCACTAATGCACTAATAGCTTTTATGCTGTTCTTGTGAAATTCGGAAATAATATTATATTATCTTTATAGTATTTCTTGTACCATGTGAATAATACCGTTACATGGTTACCCCAAAAAAAGAGGAAGGGCAGAGACTTGGACACTTTTATGAGAGCTATTTGATCCACTTATTTTTTGCCACCCTCTCGCTTCGCTACTCTGCAGATAATTTCCGGGTCAGCTTTCGTTACAAATTATTTCTAAGCTAGTTATTTAGCTTATGATTCGTTGAAAATCCTAGTTAAGCCCGTGTTTGATATATATTTTTTACAATACATAATAAAAGTAGGGGAACGTTTAGATGTTTTGCCAGTCCTCTGTTGTCACAGTTAAATGCAGGGTTGATTGTCATGTTTTTTTTACAAAACCTCCTAGAAGTGAACTTAACATTTTTACAAGCTTCTATTCAATTTGTTTATTGCTCGCGTACCCAGAGTTTTGTTTAGTTGATATCATGGGGATGTCATAGGCAATAAATAGATTTTGGCAATAAATAGATTTTTTGTGCAGATATTTTATAAATTTTGGAAAAATACTGGAAATAACTGAATATTTTATGATACACAGATTTAATAATTTATATTACTATAAATCTAAGTTTTATAAAAGGGAATATATTTTTTTTAGGTATGCATGATGATTGTGACAAAGTCTTCATCGCCTTTTAGTGATACAGAACCCTCCAAGGGCGTCGTGTTGACATATCATGTAAATAAATAATTTTTAAATTTTCTCTGAAACCCTTCAAATTATCTTCCGTACATATCTCCATAGACAGATTAAACAGGAATTTACACCGGAAGGCCCTGTAGGAAACCTTGAATTATTAGTCCTATTAAGCTATATAACTTAGTTAATCGCTGAGATGGTGGATCTCAGGTCTGCTCGAATGTAACGTATCAAAATATAAATACTTAGTTTCACGTGTTCTTCTAATGCAATGCACAGGGCTGCCTACAAGAACATCCAAGTTAAAACCCCCACCATGTCTTGATTCCACAAAATATACCTGTCTAAACGAATTGTATATGTCATATCATGCAGAATGATAATAATTTACTGACTAGCCAAGTGATGAATAACTCGTTCGGAGTCTCGGTCCAATGGTAGGACGCCTTACTCCTTCATCGGACAAGTGCTGACTGTTATATTTGGTTGGATATTTTGGTTCTTTTTTAGGAGACGGAGAAGGATAGTTTTTTGATTTTTTGATGAATGCTTATGAGAAATAATAAGAACGTTAAACACTTATATAAATGTGATGATATATAAATAATATTACATACAAATATACATAGATTTGTGGATGTGCAATGTCACGCACGATTATATATATTAAATGGGTATGAGTGAAAAATATTATTAAACTTGATATTGATATTAACATCATCTATTCTGCCTGTATTTTTTGACAATTAAACTTGATATTGATATTAGCATCATATATTCTGCCTGTATTTTTTAACAATTAAACTTGATATTGATATTAGCATCATATATTCTGCCTGTATTTTTTGACAATTAAACTTGATATTGATATTAACATCATCTATTCTGCCTGTATTTTTTGACAATTAAACTTGATATTGATATTAGCATCATATATTCTGCCTGTATTTTTTAACAATTAAACTTGATATTGATATTAGCATCATATATTCTGCCTGTATTTTTTGACAATTAAACTTGATATTGATATTAACATCATATATTCTGCCTGTATTTTTTGACAATTAAACTTGATATTGATATTAACATCATCTATTCTGCCTGTATTTTTTGACAATTAAACTTGATATTGATATTAACATCAAATGAAAAATATAAAAAAAAAGTGTTATAATCATTATACAAACGGTAGTTTCTCTTCGAAAAGAGACATATGTTACATATCTACATGCAGTTGGATTATTTTTACTAAATAAAATGTGATAAAACAGCATTAACGTAATTAAATATCATAAATTAAGTCGTTGTATTTGTGAAAATAACTTCAAACTTAATATAAATGAAAAAAAAAAAAACGGAAATACCAAAATCATAATTTTAACCCGTTTTAAATCTTGATTTTTTTGTATCATTTTTACACAAATATTTTATGATATATTTGAAAATATAATAAGAAGTTTTTTGTAACTTTTATTGTAATTTATTTAATCACTTCTGTTTCGGGTGTAGATTATTTATTTATAGTGTCTGTATATGTCCAAAGTCTATAAAACTGATTATTCCCTGTGAAAAAAAAAAACTATTGTGCTCTCCTTTCAACCGTGATGGAGTGGAACAAATTAGATTGAATTGAATTATGTTTTATGTGTAGCCGGGATAGGATACGTAGACCGTGCATTGCCCCCGCTTGATACAATAAAGGCTTAACGACGGTGTAAATATTTAAATATGATTTAATGTAGTTTTGTATGCTACGGGCTAACATCGTCTTTTCCATCGTTATATTTATAAATAACGTTTAAGAATAATTACAAATGTCGTGGGCGATTAATATTTATTACAATTCGTAATATGTTTCTTAAGTATATGAAATGCTAGTTCTACACAAAAGGTCGTCAGTTCAAATCCCGTGTTAAGGCACAGTAAAGCATTTCTTTCGCGTTGATTTTTTGAGTGATATTGAACGCTGTGACTTACACATAACATATATGATATATTTGTGTTTGGTGTGTTCAACCAAATTTTGTTCGTTTCTGATTAAAAAACTGTTTTATTTTTTTTTTGTAAATCCTCTTGTTTCCTCGATTAAAACTTGAAGCAGTACCTTAAGAAATGTATTTTCACATTTAAACACGTAGTAATGTACTTCTATTGTATAAGTTAGGAATTTCCTGGAGAATTAGGAATTTCCTGGAGAGACCGCATCACAAATGAAGAGGTTCTCCAACGAATCGAAGGAGGAAGGCACCTGCTCAGGATCCTGTCCGAAAGGCGTGCAAGATGGATCGGTCATATAATACGACAAGAGGGCCTCTTGCATGCCATAATGGAGGGTATGACCGAGGGGACAAACTCTAGGGGACGCCCACGCCGAGAGTACCTGGAGGACCTGTTGGTGGACGTGCGCTGCTCAACATATACAGACTTAAAAAGAGCCGCACAGGACAGGGGGGAATGGAGGAGAAGAGTTCAAATTGTTTTGTATTGTACGAGTATATCTAATCTTCAATAATAAAAGAAGAGAAATTTGAACAATTTCACTGATTCCAGGGAAAACTTCTACGACGGCCAATGGCCACAGATTAAATTAAATTAAATTTTTGTTTTCTTTAATATCCCGCCATAATATTTTCCCAATAACCAGGTTTTCGAACTCTTATTATCCGAAAATACGAACTACACCCCAATTTTTTTTGTGTTATTCTTTGTGTAGAATAATTTTGTTTGTTTCCCGATATTACGTTAAAATCGTAAGTAAATATCGGCTTTTGTCAACACATGAGCTTATTGGGACAATATTTTGAAATTCTCGTACTGAATCTCAAAAATATGAACGCTTTTCGGAAAAAAATAATACTGAAATTGCTTCTCGAATTATGATTTAACGTTATTTTTCATAAAAATATCTTATTAGAGAGAAAGGGTATGTAGGATAGTTACTTATTTATAGAGATTTTGTATTAGTGTCACATATTTTTCATAAAAATATCTTATTAGAGAAAAAGGGTATGTAGGATAGTTACTTATTTATAAAGATTTTGTATTAGTCTCACATATTTTTCATAAAAATATCTTATTAGAGAAAAAGGGTATGTAGGATAGTTACTTATTTATAGAGATTTTGTATTAGTCTCACATATTTTTTTGTTTTGTATTCAATGCACTTAAAACAGAGTATACGTATATTTCATTACACTTTCGTTGTATGCAGTACAGCCTGGTAGGTTAATGCCTTGTGGTAATCTCTTCCAATCAACCAGAAGAATGTTAAAAAGGTTTTGCATGAAAACTAGACTAAATCCGTTTTTTACAAAGAAATTAGTTACCAACAGGAATTGACCTTTGAAGACAGGTTTCTTGCTAACAATGCCCCGAAGGGATAGTTTGGTAAATTGGTTATACGCGTGTATTTTGTTACACTTTTGTTGTATATAGTCCAGTCTAGTAGGTTGTCTTGTGACAATATTTTCCAATCAACCAAAAACGTGTTAAAGAGTTATCGAGTGAAAGTTAGATTAATAGTATTTTTGACAAAAAAAAAAGGATATCAACAGGAATTGAACCCGCGACCCCTGAGATGGGAGACCAGTCTCTTACTAATTAGGCTACGGAGGTCTCCACATGGTTTGGTACATCAGTTTATGTTCGTTTCTTTGTGCTTATTGTTGAAATTGACATTTTAATCGTTAGTGATCGAGCATTAGCCACTTACTTTTTAGATACGAATCTACTCTAAATTAAAAACTTTTAAATTTTTTTATTAACGATAATGCTTTCATAAAGTGAAACCGGCTTGTCACTATGTGTCATTTTTGTCAAATTTACTGAGTTTAAAAGGGATCTTGACACTATTAATAAAGGTTAATACGTTCATAAGTCTCACAAATTTATTATGGAATCGTAACGTAAGAGTGGGCGATGGGTTGGTAAAACTTTATGTGTTTTTTTTCTGCTATAATCCTCGCTTCGCCGTTCTCTGAATGTAAACTAATAGATAGGGAGAAATAAATTAAATTGTATTCAGTTTATCATACTATGCCTCTGCGCTTAGATTTAAGTACGATGTAAAATAACTAAGAGACACTCCACTGGTTTCATTCGTATATGCCTACTATCGTGTCATGTCCCTTCCGTGTCAGACAGAGATAGTATTTATTCTATCCAGCCATTACTTTAACTTCCTTGACGTACATACGTTTCGTTTTGCAGAATATTTTTTTATTCGGGCTTCCCACTTTAACTTGTTTTAAAATCTAGTCCAATTGATTCACCGCACACCATGGTCTTCCGACTTCTATATTCTTCCACCATTAATTCTCTCGATGTGTCCAAACCATGGACCTTATGAGTATGCGATATATCCGCTAGGTTCCACTGTATAGAACGAAAGTATCATATAATACGACTAGGAATTTAGCTTTGCTATCGTCAATTTAAATGTCTACACCTTGTATTTGGCACACTGTAAAATTAATTTAAGGATCAAAAAGTATACTAGAAATAAAAACACAAAAATATCCTTTATATTTTACATGAATTATGAGTTTTGTACAATTCTATTTCCTGATTTTTGTCTACACGAGGTTTTTTTTAATGTCCTTTTGATTCTTTAAACGCAAATAACTAATTCTCGTGATTTTCGTTAAATTATACAACTTTGACATAAACGAAGTTTACGATCGAGATTTTAAGGAAAGGTCATAAAATACATAGACAAAATGTATGTAATATAGGCGTAATAAAAGTGAGAAAAAATATCACTGAATCGCTCCTCCGTTTCAAATGGATATTATATTTGAAGACAAATTTTCATTTTCATTTTTTCCTACTTTTATCTCTGATTTATCACTGTGGGTTTATTTTTTTACTTATACGCTTAAGTTTTCTGTTATTTTACTGTGGTTTTTCATCTTCTTATGTAATAAAAGTGACAAAATAGTATTGAAACTAGAACTCAAAAAAACTTGTTAGATAGAATAAAATAAAATAAACTCGCTGATACTATTGTACTGTAATAACTGTACGTCAGAGTCGGAGGGGCAAATAATAAGAATTGTGAGATAGTGTTTGACAAGAAACTTATTAAATTATTATAAATACATACATATATAAATACATAAAATACATTATAAATACATAAAAGTAATCTCCCAATATCCTTGAAGCGAAGGGTCTACAACCAGTGCATTCTTCCAGTACTTACGTATGGCTGCGAGACATGGACGCTCACAGTAAAGAACACGCAAAAGCTCCAGACCGCACAAAGGGGCATGGAGAGATGCATGTTAGGATATACTAAAATAGACCGTAAACGAAACACCTGGATTCGCAATATAACAAAGGTAGAAGACGTTATAAACGTGTGCAAAAGAATGAAGTGGCAATGGGCCGGACATGTAGCCAGAATGTCAGACTCCCGATGGACATCCGAAATAATCCAATGGTATCCAAGAGGCATAAAGAGGCCTAGAAGAAGACCGAAGGTACGCTGGATGGACGAAATCAAGAAGCATGGCAGCATCACGTGGCATCGGCGAGCAAAGGACCGAACTGTTTGGAGTCAACTTGGGGAGACCTTCATCCAGCAGTGGATCGATCCTGGTTGACAATGATGATGATGATGACATACATATATAACATCACGCCATTTCCCTGTCGAGGTAGGCAGAGAGGACAGAGCGCCCGATTTTTCAATCTCGACATGCATCCTTCACCTCTTTTATATCCATACCTCAAACAACTTTTATATCCATACCTCAAACAACTTTTATATCCATACCTCAAACAACTTTTATATCCATACCTCAAACAACTTTTACGATTTCTATAACTTTGTAAGTATTGTTTTCAGAACATCATTCACTTGATTCAACCATGCTTTTCTTCTACACACCTTCCTCTCAAATGTGTACTATATGTATATCTCTTTTGTTAGTCTTTCTCATACATTCCCTGCGATTTCTCTGACTTGTAAGAATATTAATAAAAGTTTGAAATCAATACGACCTCTTTGGCCTATTTGATAAGCACGTTTATCCCGATCCCGATTTTGCGGGTTCTAATCCCTTTGGAAGGTTTTTTTTTTTCATAAAAGGTTCGAAGCTGGTTTTAACTAAAGTTCTTTTAAAATCTTTGTGGTTGGTTGGAAGGGATTCCGATATGGCAATAAACAAGCCAAATTTTATTGTGTACAATGAAAGAGTTCTACAATAATACTCGTACAATGCAACTGGGAGAAATACTAAAACGAAGATATTTTTTGAAAAAGGTTATGGACAATGAGTATTGCTGACGGGAGCTACTCGTATATCTAATCCTATCATGCTGGAAAAGTAAAGTTTTATGTTCCTGACAGCTATTTGAGATATTGAAATATTGATCACAAAAGGCCGCAGCTATTTCCGGATGTTTAAAGAACACTATCTGGAAAAACAAGCATATGAACATCCAAAGCAAGGTGATGATATACAAGACCTGTGTCCACCCCATAATGACATACAGCATAGAGTCCAGAGCCAAACACTGTCAGAACCAAAAATCTCCTTCGAACCAGCGAAATAAAGGTACTCCAGGAGTATCGCTGGCAAAACCCTTCGTGATAGAGTACGAGTAAGATATTGTCGGATGGGGACAACAGAGAAGAATGTTCTGGAACGAACACCTATCCAGAATGGCGGAACCAAGAGCCGTAAGAATGGCCAGGGAAAGTATCCCCTAAGCGAGAAGACCTCCAGGACGACCTCCCAAAAGATGGAAACAGCTGGCAGTCGAGGTCGCAAGAGGCAAACAATGATGCAAGACCATAACAGGCCTAAAATAAGATGATGAAGAAGAAGAAATATTGATCTATTTATACTGGCAATAAGTAGAACTTACCTGCCATGTGTTCTTCATCTGTATCACGGGCTATCCCTTTTAAATATAGCCCCGGATATTAACATCTTCAAAATTTTTGAAAATATATTTTTAACGTAAGTATTTTGATATTTCTTAGTTATGTAAGTTAGTTGTTTCGTTTTATTTAATATTTCTTGTTTACTATATTTTATATTCTTGCTGCTGTAATATAATGTCTGTAAAAGGTTTGTACGTAAAAAAATCTTTTTGCTGTGTATAATTTCTCTTAAGCTTTATATGTTATTGTATTTAACATGTGTATGTAAGTTTTACGAAAATAAATAAAAATTGATCGAATACTTTAGATATCTCTGTTCTTTGTGGAATACCGAAGTTTATCAAACTGCACCAGGATCTCTGTATAACTTCTGGATAATAATATCCACGTTGGCAATATTGCGATTATGATACACGTCGTGCTCGGAATGAATTTGCCGCCAAAATGTTGGTTTATTTTCCCGCCCTTTTGCTCTCCCCCCTCCACCAAAGTTTCCCGCTTAATTTACCGATGAAAACGCTCCACGAATTGTGATGAAATATCACCTCCATTCTCATGATGGAGCCGTCAATTAGTCGAGGACTAGGCATTATTTTTTTCACTTGCCATTTCTCGCGTGTTTCATTTCGAGAGAATTCATTATATTTTATAACGTTGATTCATTGTCTTTGACGTAGTCATTATTATAATGTGAAGGTACGTCGAGAGTTTAAGGATAATTTCGTTTCCTGTTTTTCTAATAATGACATAATATATAGACCCTCAAAAGCTTTGATGAAGCTAAAAGCAAAAGTTTAAATATATGTTGAAACGCTTTGTATATTTATGCTATGTATATTGGGTCCTTACATGTGAAATTGGCGTTTTGTTTGGGAGGAACATAAAGTTGATTTTTTTTTAATATAATATATTTATTTAATGAAAGTATGTACCATTGCTATCTATGCACTTTTGCCATCTCATAGGTAGTTCATCGATCCCTTTACTAAAAAAACCATTCGGACGGGAATCAATAAAATCTTTGAAGTCGGTTTGGACTGCCCCATCGGAGTTGAATTTTTTCCCTTGCAAGAAGTTATCCAAATTTCGAAAAAAATAGTAATCTGTTGGGGCAAGGTCCGGAGAGTACGGTGGATGTCTAAGACATTCCAATTGAAGCTCTTCTAATTTGGTAGCCGTCTGTTGTGCAATGTGTGGTCTAGCGTTATCATGAAGCAGCAGTGGCCTAGAGCGATTAACCAGCCTCGGTTGTTTAGCAGCTAGCTTTTCCATCATGGTTTGCAGTTGCTGACAATAGACATCTGCCGTAATCGTCTGGCCAGATTTAAGAAAGCTGTAGTGAACGACACCCGCACTAGTCCACCAAACGCTCACAAGTAACTTTTTTGGAGTCAATTTTCGCTTGGGGCATGGTTTGGCTGGTTCGGCAGGGTTCAGCCATTGCGATGAGCGCTTCCGATTATCATACAGGATCCACTTTTCATCACAGGTAATGATTCGATTCAAAATCCCTTCATTATTGTGCCGGTTGAGTAATGCAACGCAGCAGTCAACGCGCGTTTGTTGATTTGCTTCACTCAATTCGTGAGGTACCCACCTTTCAAGCTTTTTCACCTTCCCAATTTGCTTCAAGTGGATTAAAACAGTTTTATCACTAACACCGCAGCCTGCAGCTAACTCGGACGTGGTTTGCGATGGATCCGCTTCCACAATAGCCTTCAATTCTTCATTATCAACTTTGGTCTCCGGCCGTCCACGGGGCTTATTCCGCAGGTCGAAATTTCCAGAACGAAAACGTTGGAACCAAAAACGCACTGTGTTTTCTTTTGCGGCACCGTCGCCATACACATCATTAATCCTTCGAGCCGTTTCTGCAGCACTGGTGCCACGGTGGAACTCGTACTCGTAAATAACGCGATATTTCAAGTTTTCCATTTTGTAAACTGAGTGACGCAAAGAAAAAAAACAATTGAGGAAAAAACAAATGAATTATAATTTTCGAAACACAAATACTTGAGTAAATAGCTGTATAAATTTGAATTTGAAATTCTTAACCAAAGAGAAGATATTTGAGATCAAAGTTGCCAGTACGGCAAAACGCCGGTTTCGCATGTGGGGACCTAATATTTTGTATATATGCGTCTAAGAGCCATTTTAATGTATTTTCTGAAAATTTATTTCGTATTTTTCAGATAGATGTCGTAAGAAAAAAATCGTAGCTTACTTCATTCCGAACGTGCTGAATGTATATTTTTATGAATGGAAATATTTGCGTATTTTTTTGGCAAATTTTATTCAAATTGACTGGACGTTTTTTGGTGTCATTTCGAAACAAAATAAGTTGTTTTTTTGGTAATGTTTTTTTCCTAACCACCGTTTTTGGAGATTACTATACATAAAATAATTTTCAATTTGAACGTGTTGTTGTATTGTATACGACTCCATTTTTATAAATGTCATACATTACACTTCTCAAATATCGCAAGATTCAGGCAAGTTCGCGACGCCATCTGTGTTTTATCAAAGAATAAAAAAAAAAACGCCCAATTAGAAAGACCTTTTAGATATGCTGTCAACAAAATATCTTCGCATTTTTATTTTATGACATGTAGATTTAATCATGTTTACTGTTTCCTTAAGAATATCTTTTAATCAACTTCTTTTATAACGGTACATACTTTTATTCATATATTATTTAACTTACATATTCTTTTTGTGTCCATTATGTATTATTGTTATTTCTCAATACCGAATTCATTAACATTTTTAGTATTCGTGTATTAAGTTTTTTCATCGCTTGATTAATTAAAACTTGTTGACAATTGTGGAATTGTATATATTCTAGATTTTTGTCATATTCGTCCATTTTATTTATGCTGAAATAACAAAAAAATAATATGTCACTGTAATAAAATAGAAACGAACCAATATCCATCATCCTTTGAGGCAATGTAGTAAAAAGCGAGATTGACAAGTAAGTTTTACTTGTGTAGATTTTTTAAGTTCAAGTTAAATGTTAAATTAATTTTTTGTTAGTTTTTATGAGGATAAAAATCACTTAAACTTTTCCAATAATAATTTAACGAGAATTATTATCTTAGGTCTGAGAGATTCTGACTGAAATGCCAATAATAATCTAAGAAAAAATATTTAATCTGTTTTTGTTTTCACTATAAAGCTTTTGAACTTCTTACTGATTAGTTAAAAAAATGGCTTCTTGCCCATCATTTGCTATTATAGTGTTACATTGAAAATATAATATGATCTTAAGTGACCTGAGATTAATATGCTCGCTTATCGAAGTTACTAGATGATCGATTATATTATTGGCGACGAAAATAATGTTGTCTCTCGACTACACTATTCAGTATCATCACATCACCTCTTCGGCCATGGTGAGATATACTATGCAAATAAATTAATTAATTAAAAGTATTTTTTTATATAGTTGGTAAGACGTTAGATTTTCACCCGCAGTTCGGTTTGATTCATAATGGCACCCGAATAAAAATGACTCCGTCTGCTAACAATACTCACATGCGCTAAACGTGTGCGAGTGTTGTTTCTTCTTTACATGTTGGGTAATATTATTTGTACGTGCGAATGATGAATCGCAATTTCTTCGCTTAAACCAGTTTTAAACTCGAATCCTCGATTAATACGGCGGAAGACAAATGTTGTCTCCCAGCCACGCTATTCAATATTATCCCATCATCTCTTCAGATATGTTGAGGGGTACGCTGCAAATAAATTATGTATATAATTTATAGTAATTATTGAGTTTTCATTTAATTTACATATTTCACATTTATCTTTCTGCGGATGAAGTCGATATACGTATTTAAGGTTAAATTTCAGTAAAAAAATGTTTTATAAAAGTATTTACACAGCGGCTTTATGTTTCTTCAGTTTATCTCAGAGCAGGTATAATATGGATTGAGTCCATTTCGTATGCATATATTCTTCTTGTCGTGCCCCATCAGGTCCTCCCGACGTTGGCAATCACTCTGCCAAAGGCTTATCTATCTTGCACAACCCGGAACAGGTCCTTCACACGCCTTACCCTCGTCCAGTCTCTTATATTGAGCAGGCAAGATGTTTTCCTTCTACCAGGACCACCAGTATCAACTGGAGGATTTCGTACTTCTCTCCACGTAAAATTTGACCCAGAAAGGATATCTTGCGGACCTTAATATCTGTCAGCAGCTGTCTACGGCAATTAGCTCTCCTCAAGACCTCCAAACGTTTGCTATCTAAGAATAAGTACAAAATATACAATGCAACAAAAAATTCAATATAGTCACTCTGTTGTTGAATACATTTTTTAGGACGATAAATACATTTTTCAATACCACTGAAGAAAAAATATCCGTCCATACACATTCTAACTTGTTCAAGCATGAAATTTTAAGGACCTAAGTGATCGATATCGTATATTATTTTCGCCAAATATGTCATAAATAATCACAGTTTCCGTCTGAAATCAAGTTTGCAATTGGTAGTCCGTAATCTATACGCGGCACAACCAGTTGTTTTATTACACGCTGGCATTGCTCGTTAGAAGCAAATGCATTTGCCAAGGCCTTCGAGTGTCTGTGATATATTTACATCCACCATTCATTACTTACCGCATTGTATGTACAAGTACGATTATCTGAGCTGTACAACGTCAAACTCATCGGTACCAAACCTTTTCCATAATATTTGTGTTTATACACAAACAATAATTAAGATGAATAAAAAGTTCACGCATTCGTGGAAGCCTAGGTGTTACAGACATCAACAGTAAGATGGATGAGAGACGATTGAGATGGTGTGGGCACGTTGGACGCAGAGCACCCTATCACATTGTGAACCAGGCAATCTTCCTCGAATAACAACCAGAGGAAGACCAAATAATTCGTGGGTGGTGCAAAAAGATAACCTGATGCAGTGGCACGGCCTGGGAGACGTAGTCCGGGACAGAATAGCATACAACCTGAGGACGAGAAGAGCTGATCCCAACAGTCTTCGCACAGTGAGTTGGGATGGAGCCAGGGAGAAGAAGAATAATAATGAAGATAAATGTGTGCGAATCTTAAAAGGTGGTGATGCTGAGGAATGAAACTATTAAGGTTTTAAATGACTCAATCTACAAATAACTTTTTTGTTCATTTGAGATATCCAGCATGTGCAAAATATCAATTCATTTAAAGGGGGTTTCATGGTTATATTTCAGTAAAAAAATGTTTCATAAAAGTATTTACACAGCAGCTTTATGTTTCTTCAATTTATCTCAGAGCAGGTATAATATGGATTGAGTCCATTTTGTATGCATACACGCAACTAAAATTTACCTGGGAGGTTTATGAAATTCATTGGGGAAAATATGTTTTATCTAATCTAATGACCGCAGCTACCACCTTCCTTTCCTTACACTCAACTTATAAATATTTTCAATTCGTCAAGAGCGGGTTCCAATTCTTACCGATAGCGCCCTTGAGGAGAGTCCAATATTTTAATGGCGCCTATATAAATTAAATTTTTATTATAAAACTCCCGAAAGAAGACATGTTGAGATCCCCGAAACTGCGTTTTTATTAAGGCAATACAGGTTTTAAATGAATTGGAGGAATTTGTCTTTAAGGATAGCAAAACAAACTCACATACAACTGTTAATCAAATCAAAATGTTTATTTTTTTCTTAACTCAAACCCAAATGTTTATTTTTCTTCTTGATTCAAATCCAAATGTTTATTTCTCTTCTTAATTCAAATTAAAATATTTATTTTTCTTATTAATTCCCATGCTTTTCGATTTATTAACTTTGGTCTGTTATGCTTACATTATATGGAAAAAGAGTTAGTTGTCTTTTTTTAAAGGAATTATTCGACGTTGAAATGTTAATAACACTTCGGTACGGGTGTTGGCTGATTATTTATCGAACCGGTTGACTCGAATTTAGCCACCAAATGTCGAATAGTCGACTCGGCAGGACCGTTGTGGCGAGGATAAAAATCACGTAATGCACGGAACGTTTCTCGAACGGAGCACTGATTTTGAAAATAAAATTTGATGATTTGCACACGTTGTTCAACGCTATAATCTTCCATGATGATTTGCCATACACTACTTAACAGTTCACAATAAATTTGATAGATGTTGCTTTAGCAACATGTCCGCTATAACGTAACGAATTTCGAGCGTCCCTTTTGTAAGACCCTGTGTATTGCCAAACTGCCAAGCAGTTTTTAGTTCTCTAATTCTGCCTATCGAGAATGTCTATGAATGTTTAATTTCCTGTTCAAAATATTCAATAACTTATCATTGTGAACTGGCTGGGAACACTCAGATTTGGGTGAATATTCATTTTAAAAACATAGTATTATTACTAACAAACGAAAGTAGTTTCGGCAGCCATGGTTTAATGATAAGCACCCTTAACAAAAGGTTGCAGTTGATTCAACTTATCGATCGTCTTGGAACTTTGATCTCTTTGCTATTGGAACTTTGGATTTGATATGTCAAAACTGTGTGCTTGTTCAAGTGCGAAAACTTATACATGATAAATTAATCCATGCACAGTGTTCTTCCGTCCGCAGGGTGGCTGACAATCATACTCGATTTCGAAGAATTGCCAATCAGATCAGACCAGATACGAGTTGACTGCAGATTTTGTGTATTTTTTTTCGTTTTCTTAAAATGAGCATTCATAACAGATGTTCAAACTGAAAGAATATATTTTTGGATGTCATGTCATAATCGATACTTGACAAATTCAAACGATTTCTAAGTTGTTGATTCAAGTGCTTTAATATAACCTTATTGCATTCTAATTGATTCAATGTGCGTCGTAAGATTTTATCCGATCAACATGTAATACGAGTATATTAAGTTTACTTATATACTCGTATTTCACATACTAATATGCCATTTCATGTTAAACAAGTTTGTTGAAATCGAACTGGAAACTAAATCTGGGTATCGACATGAATTGAACCCACAACCCCTGGATTGGAAGATAGATATCTTACCAAACATACCACGGAAGTCGTCCATATAATAATCTTCTTCTCCCTGGCTCCATCCCAACTCACTGTCTGCGAAGACTGTTGGGGTCAGCTCTCCTCGTCCTCAGGGTGTATGTTCTTCTGTTGCGGACTACGTCCCCCAGGCCGTGCCTCTGCATCAGGTTATCTTTTTGCACCAACCATGAATTCTTTCGTCTTTCTCCGGTTGTTGTTCGAGGAAGATCCATGGAGAGTGCCTGGTTCACAATGTGATCGGGTGCTCTGCGTCCAACGTGCCCATACCATCTCAATCGCCTCTCCTCCATCTTACTGTTGATATCTGTAACACCTAGGCTTCCACGAATGTGTGAGCTTTTTATTTTGTCTTTTAGGGACACACCAGCTGACCATATCAGCATGCGCATTTCAGCAGTTTCTAGTTGCCTAGAGTATGAGTTATACATCGTCCAGCATTCGGAGCCTTAGAGGAGTGCGGGTCTGACAATCGTTTGGAATACTTTTCCTTTTAACTTCCATATAATCGTCATTAGTCGTCCATATAATAATAATATAAAATAATGCCGCTTTTCATATTTTCTTGGTAATATTTAAATAATGCATTATTATAATAACTCTAGTATCAAGGAGAAACACAACAACTTTTAATAATGTTTCTTCTTGGGTCTTTGTTACCAGCAACATAGAGATGACGTCAGGTTTAATTGACTTTATTCTGCATTTACCTTTTAACAAGACATGTTTAGCACAGACACTGCATTCCCTCAAGGCCTTTTATGCATCGGTCTACCCGACGTAGCTCGTTTGGTTTATAAATTTGTAATATTAAAATGCAACTGCATTTTGTTGAGATAGATTCTCGACTTTCCGTTATTATAATTTAATTATTTTCTCTGGTTAATTTAAGTCTTCCTTCGGGCATTTTCGCTGCGACGTGAAAGATAAACCACAAGTTCGTATTATGTTTAATATGAGAGACTTCATAGCATTTTGTTAGATCACTTTATTTTTGTTCCTAGAAGTTTACCTGTTAAGCGGCATTTTAATTTAATGTTTAAATCAAAACAGCATCCTGTCGTTTTGCTCATTACTAAGTATCGTGATTCCCATTTTAACCTCCGACGACTCCCCTCCCTACACTCCGCGGCCCGAAGGGCTGTTGTCAAGGGTAGCCCAGTTGCATCTCTCACTTGGTTAGTCTAGTATTGGGATTTTTCGTCTTATACGTCGTTCTTCCATGCCTCCAGCAACCACTTACCTTTTCAGTGTCTCCTTGGCAATGAGCAATGTGCCCAAAGAATCGGAGGACTCGTCGAATGCATATTGTCAACATTCTGTCGGTGGTTCTCAGTTCTTCGAGAATGGAGGTGTTCAACAAAGGCATAAAAGGAAAATATGAGCGAATAATAATACCATAATATCTCTTATAAACATTTTTTGCTTTTAATTTAATTTGATATCCGTGGCCTTGTTAATAAGACGCTTGACTTCCACCCGTGGACTTGGGGTTTGATTTTCGATGGTATCTGAAAAAGGGTCCTACTCTGGTTAAATAATTCGTCTGGTATCAAAACTCGCAAGCGTTATACTTGTATGTATTGTGACTAATTAATTTGAGGTTAGTATTGTTAACAAGTGCGATGACAAACCGAGAATTTCGTGCAGAATTAAATGGTTTTAACCCCAAACGCTCGATTAATAGATCGAATAAAATGTCTCCCGGCCACGCAACAAATTGGTTTGAGGTAACCATACGAATGATTGAATCAACAAATTATGATAACTGATCATTTAAAATAATCTTATTTCTACTTAAATAAGAGTTACGAATGATATCGAACGGCGTGTAGTGATAGGAAACATCAATGGAGTACTAAAACGTATATATTATAATCAAACATTTTCAATATCTGCTAAGATGATAGTCCACAATGGTATTCTAGTATCATCTTTGATGTATGGGAGCGAAACATGGACGTTGAAATGCGAGCACTGAGAAGGTAAAGTACTTGTGGTTACAATGTGTGACAGAATACGGAATGAAATTCTTAGGGAAGACTGTGAACAAAGCTGATCTATCAAGTAAGATGAAAAAGAGCGCTTAGAGAATGTTTGAACATTTAGAACGAATTAACGAAAGAAGAAATAAAAAATCATAGAAATCGTAGTGGTTGTATGGGAAGGTATATGTATAGATGTAGAGGAGGCGAATGATATATGTCGCGATATGAAAGTTTGGTTCTCGGAACTCTCTGCCTAACCCGTCAGGGAAATGGCGTAATGGAATATGTATCTTGCAAAAAGGCCCTTTGAAGTGAAACTTTATTTTACGCATCGAATTGTTATTTTTGTCAGGAAAACATTTTTTGTATTCATCATCATCACCATCTACCTTCCATCAGGAATATAGTGATGCCATAAAACGACTATTTCCAGGTCGGTCCACAACCTGTCACTTTCGTATTACTCAGGAAATAAAATATTTATTTGAAGTTTTTAGGATTGTTTCTATGGAATCCATACATTCAGTAATTGATTCAGTAACTTCTATTCTACAATTTTGTGAAAAAATCTAAGATGTATAAAGTGCTATTTTATTTTAGTGACTATTTCAGCCAAACGTTAAGCAGATATTAACTATCAAAGTACAATAAATTTAGATTAAAAAAATATAACGGTATATTACTATAGGTATAACTTAGCTTAAAATTTCTCAAGAAAATAGTACATGTACAATTAGACTAATAAATTTACAATATGTATAAGCTGAAGTGGAAGTCATGAGAGAGGACGGCCGAGAAAAGTATGGTTTGTCCTAATGAATGATTTTTTTAAAGAATAATGGTATTGAGTATGAGAACAAGAAGGAACTGAATGAAAATATGTATAGTTGTAGAGGAGGCAATCAATATACTTGTTTCGCGATAGAAAAGTCTGTAGCGCTGTCTTTTCTGCTTACGACATGGAAATGGTATGTATGTCTGTATAATACTCGTAAAAGTCGAAATAAGTTCAATTGGGCGTTTATTTGCAAACAATACAATTGGCTAAACATCATGCCTATTTGTATCAACTTATCATATATGTACCATATTTTTTTAAAATGGGATTCAAACATCATATATTTATTTAATAGGACTGATATTTTTTGCATAATCAAGATTTATTACGCTATTTCAATATGCCAAATAAACCAAAATGTAATTTTGGCGAATATACGTCCAATTCTTTCTTTAATTATTGATTAATTAATGTTAACATAAGGATATGCAAGCGAAACTTGGATATGGCAAAAAAGGATGAAAGTGAGACAAATGCGATAGAAATGAGAGTGCTGCGTAGAATGCGAGGAAAAACAATGCATGGCATAATAAGGAATGAGAAAATTGGGAAAGAATGCGGATTGAAATAACATTCAAGACTTAAGATTTAGAAAAGAGCATTGAGATGGTTCGGCCACGTAGAAAGAATGAATGACGAAATATTACAAATATTATATACAAAAGTTGTATATAAGGTACGAGATGTTTTGAGAGACCTAGAAAAACGCGGTACGATCAAAATAATCAAATTCTGAAATAGTAAAAAGCCTTTGCAATAGAAGAGTTTTCGTGACGAGGTGTATGGACGTGATAGAAGCGAAAGATGTGTGTAAGAATATAATGAAGTGGAAATCTGTTTTGTCGTTCTACCCCAATAGGGGCATGAAGAATGGTGATGGTGATGATATGTTTCTTACATGTTTGAAATCCTATCTCGATTAAAAAAAAAATTAATTCGATAAAATCAATTAATGTGCTTAAATTTTTTTATAACCTTCCATAAACAAACTTTGGGTCAGTAATTTATTAATAAATTCTATGTATACGAAACTCCTCTCTGATCTATCGAAAAAAAATGTTTGTCGGTAGTGTGAACTTTTTAGACACAGGATCAAATATTTTTAAGTTCGTCCTAAACCCGTTATGGAAAATAAAAAGCAGCGTGGCTTGTTTTTGCTACTGTTTCTCACTGACCCAACTTTAAATATGTATTATTTTTCAAAAAAAAAATTGCAGAAACCTACGCTACTAACATAATTATTACTTGATCATACTTTTAAAGGTCTTGGATATATCTGCAGAAGGTCATTGATTCGAAATGCCCCCTGATACGAGGGTCATATTTTCCGTCCATTATCCTATTTTAAGTCTGTTAATATTTTTGACCAGCTAAGGAATAAAGTGTTAAAATTATCATCATGACTGGGCCTTCTAAACTCTGTTCTGCTGAGTGTAACATATATAAGGATATATTTCTGATTTTGTATGAGCAATGTTATTGTTTATTAACAACTTAAGATTTCGTTTTCACACACAGACTACAATTTAATTTTAATGTTGTTAAAATATATATTTTGATATCGACCGAATCGAAATAAATATAAAATTTAAATGATCAATTTTCACGAGTATTCTATAGATTAATGTTATGTATTTCTTTAAAAAAATCTTTATTACGTGTTACTCATAAATCCAAATTTTATTGAGAATTTTCATTTTGAAAATCGCTCAAATTTTAACAAGTAATTGTATTCTGTCAATCATTGTTTTCGAAGATTTTGTGTAGCAACAAAGGTTATAAAAAAATGTCCTTTTCACTATTGAAGTCTCGAAACATTCTGAAAAATCCTTAGTTTTTTTATATTTATAATTTATTTTAAGATTTTTAACATTAAAATATTCACCGTTACTCATATTTTTCACATTTGATACAAAATGAAGTTTAAAAATTACGTTGATTTTAATTATTAATTTTTTTTTGTATTAGTGTAAATAAACAAACATATTTTAGTTTCGACGAAATCTTCTTCTGAACGTTACAACAAACACTTTCTAAAATCTTTGAGAAGAAAGAAAAGTCAACGAGAAATGGGAAGACTTAAAAAAACAATTGTGTTGTATTATACTTTCGTTGTATACAGTAGAACATGGCGGGTTTATTGTCATATGGCAATCTCTTTTAACCAACCAGAAAGCCTGAAGTGAATATCAGACTGGGACCCCTTTTAAAAAAAAATTTAGAGCTAAAGGTGAACTCGCAATTGCCGAGTGAGAAGACTGATTACCAACTAGGTCATGAAGGTTGTCAATAATATGTTTCTTCAGTCTTTGTTTTGATCGAGAGTGGTCAAGAATGCCGTTGTTTGCTTACGTTAGTTAAGCAAGAAATAAATAAAGTGACTTTTGTCAGAGAACTTCGAGAATTGTAATTAAACAGTGATTTTTTTTAATAATTTTTATTAAGGTTTATATGCACATTGAATTAAAAATATCTTGACCCAGCATTAACTTCCAAATAATGCGATAGTTTATTGTGAGTTTTTTTTTAATTAGGTTAAAAAAAAATCTTTTAAATTTCTACACCGGTTAGAACTTGAGCATATCGATTAAAACTTGAGCAACTTGCAACAAATGAGATGCTACGATAGGATTAAAAGTTATAGTTAGTTATTTTTAACGAGACTTTTAGCGCCGTGGTCGCTGGGATGGTAAGTACGAGTACTTTGATGGCATGCATACGTTCTCGATTCCAGGTAGGACTCAAACTGATTATTTTGTTTTGATTTATCAGAATTTATAAGTTTCTCTGCATTTAGTAGCTCTCCCGCGTAAATGTTTCAGTACTATTGGGGTGTTATGAAAAGTGTTGTATAAATAACTTTTTTTTTTTAATATTTAAATAAAAAAATTAATTTAGATTGCACGCTTATACAAAATCTACGTAAAAATGTAAATATTGAAACATAAGCATGACTTATACAGTAAAAAAATAGAAAGTAGTGCGTATATGCTACCCACTTTATACGTACACGTATAATAGGACCATGCAACATACCAGAAGTCTCAGAACTATACCCCGTGCAAAGAAAAAAACGTCAGAAAATGTAATTTGTTTAGAAGAAATAAAAACAAAAATATATTCGTATAATTCACCTACCCAACACACATAAAAAACAAACCAAGATTTCAACACGTTGTTTACTACAGATCGTGGAAAGTTTTTGGGGAAAATATCTATGGCATGAGTCACGCCAGATTTATGGTTTTAATAAACAAAAAATATGCCACAAATTTTCCTAGTGTGGGTGGATTGCCTTTATTAAAAAAAATCAAATAATTTACTAAAAATACGTTTATTTTCGTCAAATATGAGTTATCATTATCAATTTGCGTTTTGTACAAAGATATCACGCTTCCGTCTTGACGGGCCGGTAGGTTTCCCCTGTGTACCAACATGCTTTTTACTTCTGCCGCGTGAAACGCCGCGTCTAGCTGGGAGGAATACCTCAATTTGGAAATTGCCTACTGCCATCAACAGATTTTCATGTTTTATTAATGTTTTCAAAAGCTTTTTATGTCTAAATAATTTAAACATTCGCTCCGGAAAACTCACTCAAGTATCGCCTTCGTATGATTTTCAATTTTTTTAATGTCATCTCATCGTGCAGGATTTTTTAAATGCCTAACTTTTTAATACATGCCTTTTATATTTATTACTCAATTCATTGTTACGAATACGATGCTAAGTTTTAAAAGTACCTATTTTAATCAGATCAAGTTTAGTTAAGTATGTTTTCAAACGTAACACAATTTAATATGTATTCAATGTATTTTGGAATTTCTAGTTAAGTAGCGACGACCAACTTTATAATTGGTTCACTAATACAACTACATATAGATTCAAAATGAATTGCATTATGCTAACAGACATTAACTTGACTACATATGATTCGCGACATATAAATGCATTTATTATCCAGCCGTTAGAAAATATCAGTGATGAAAACCTTAAACTTTGATACATATATGTACTATATATGGGAATGAAACATGGATTTGGAAAAAAATACTTCAAGGAGTCGAATAAATGTCATAGTAACACGTGCACCCAGAAGAGTACACAGGGATGTAATGTATGGCAGAATTCGAAATGAAGGGATAAGAGATGAATGTAAATTTAAGACTGATTTGTATCCTAAGATGGTTTGGTCGTGTAGAACGAATGAATGAAGAAATGCTAAGAAAAATATGCTGTGCGAATGTGAGTGGAAAGCGTAGTAAAGGAAGACCAAAGAAAGTATGGTTAGGTCAAGTAAATAATATTTTGAAAGAAGGATATGTTAAAAGTCAGAGAAACCGTAGAAGTTATTTGGATGTAGAAGAGGTTAAGGTTGTGTCTCTCTCTCTACCGGTGGTAAAGTGTAAAAAGTCAGATAAATCGTAGAAGTTGTATGGTTGTAAAAGAGACTAAGGGCGTGTGTCTCTGTCTACCGGTGGTAAAGTGTAAAAAGTCGGAGAAATTGTAGAAGTTGTATGGTTGTAAAAGAGGTTAAGGATGTGTGTCGCTTCACTTCAAAGTCGGTGAACGAAATATAAAAATCTGTTCTGTTTGTAATTTTATCCCCTTTGCTCAGTGTAATTTTGACCATGATTAACTCCGATATAATTTTTTTCATTTCAATTTAATTTTTTAAATTTAAATCTTTAATAATTCATCCCAAGATAAACGGCTTATATCAACCGTCTCACAGGGCTCATTGCCTGTTATGAGAACTATCCAACAAGTCCAAAATACATCCGTTCTTGAGATTTGACAACTTTCAGCAAAAAAATTGTCGCAATTTCATTGAAACACCCACTCAAGTTATATCAAACCCAATCTGTCGAAATATTATGAAAATGTTTAACTTTCCTATCCTTACCATCTCCTCTTCTATATCCATACACTTCCTCATAAAACTACTTCAATTTCTGACTTTCTACGTTTCCTTAGTTCAGTATATCAACCATATTTTTCTTGGTCTTCCGCCTTTCACTTACATTTGTACTATTTATCTGTTTTGTTTATCTTTTTTCATTCATTCGGTTCACATGCCCAAACCATCTCATCGCGCCCCTCTTATCGTGCCGATCCTTACGAATGCGCATATTTTGTCAAGTTTATAAACTTGAAAAGTAAAAAGTTTTAAGTTAAACGATAGGAATAAGTATTCATACAATTTTTTGTCGGATTTTCGTCGTTATAACATTCAATCTTTCGTGCTTTTTATATTGTTATTCTCGTCATTCGTTCACTTTTAACGAAATTTCCTTTGTGAATTCATTTTTAATTTGCTTTAGTTTGGAGAAAATTTAATCCTCTGGGAGAACCCGTGAAATATTGCTTTTAAGGGGAAACGTGATTTTAGAGTTATTGATCTAAAAAAGGAATCTTTCGTATCCGGAGTAGCGGTAAAAAGTTTTCCCTTAAAATCAACGATAGCAAAAAATTCACGTTTTATTTAAGTTTTTTTTTTTTTCAATTTTCCATCTCGCCTCTACTGAGAGATCGAAATAATTTAGCAAATAAGGAATGATTGTAACTCTTTCCAACCCCGAGGGTGAAAGGGATAGCTACGTTATATTCTTAGTTTAACGAGTATTGATGATAGTGTTGTTTCCTCTTGCCTGTTGTAAAAAAATCGAGGTATCTTTTTTATCCGATTTTGAAAGAAAGAGAAGTCGTAAAATTGACTTTATATGGTGGAGCAAGTGAAAACAAAAGTAAAAGAAAGGACGCGAAAAAATGTTCTTCCTTATTTTATTCAAAATTCGTGTGAATTATATTTAATTAAGTAAGATATTTATAAACTATCTGAAAACCACTTCCGAAGACGTGTAAAACAGTTCTTGTTAATTATTTTACTTAAATAGGTAACAATCAGGAATAAAAATAGTTAAATGTAGAATATTTCTTTGTATATTAGGTCCTTACATATGAAATTGGCGTTTTGCCGTACTGGCAACTTTGATCTCAAATATCTTCTCTTTGGTTAGGAATTCCAAATTCAAATTTATACAGCTATTTACTCAAGTATTTGTGTTTCGAAAATTATAATTCATTTGTTTTTTCCTCAATTGTTTTTTTTCTTTGCGTCACTCAGTTTACAAAATGGAAAACTTGAAATATCGCGTTATTTACGAGTACGAGTTCCACCGTGGCACCAGTGCTGCAGAAACGGCTCGAAGGATTAATGATGTGTATGGCGACGGTGCCGCAAAAGAAAACACAGTGCGTTTTTGGTTCCAACGTTTTCGTTCTGGAAATTTCAACCTGCAGAACAAGCCCCGTGGACGGCCGGAGACCAAAGTTGATAATGAAGAATTAAAGGCTATTGTGGAAGCGGATCCATCGCAAACCACGTCCGAGTTAGCTGCAGGCTGCGGTGTTAGTGATAAAACTGTTTTAATCCACTTGAAGCAAATTGGGAAGGTGAAAAAGCTTGAAAAGTGGGTACCTCACGAATTGAGTGAAGCAAATCAACAAACGCGCGTTGACTGCTGCGTTGCATTACTCAACCGGCACAATAATGAAGGGATTTTGAATCGAATCATTACCTGTGATGAAAAATGGATCCTGTATGATAATCGGAAGCGCTCATCGCAATGGCTGAACCCTGCCGAACCAGCCAAACCATGCCCCAAGCGAAAATTGACTCCAAAAAAGTTACTTGTGAGCGTTTGGTGGACTAGTGCTGGTGTCGTTTACTACAGCTTTCTTAAATCTGGCCAGACGATTACGGCAGATGTCTATTGTCAGCAACTGCAAACCATGATGGAAAAGCTAGCTGCTAAACAACCGAGGCTGGTTAATCGCTCTAGGCCACTGCTGCTTCATGATAACGCTAGACCACACACTGCACAACAGACGGCTACCAAATTAGAAAAGCTTCAATTGGAATGTCTAAGACATCCACCGTACTCTCCGGACCTTGCCCCAACAGATTACTATTTTTTTCGAAATTTGGATAACTTCTTGCAAGGGAAAAAATTCAACTCCGATGGGGCAGTCCAAACCGACTTCAAAGATTTTATTGATTCCCGTCCGAATGGTTTTTTTAGTAAAGGGATCGATGAACTACCTATGAGATGGCAAAAGTGCATAGATAGCAATGGTACATACTTTGATTAAATAAATATATTATATTAAAAAAAATCAACTTTATGTTCCTCCCAAACAAAACGCCAATTTCATATGTAAGGACCTAATATTATACTTTTTTTTTGATGAAAATATAGTATGTTTCTTCTAGTAATTTTACTTGATTGGGCCCAGGATCAAATCTTATTGTTATACCAGCTCGTCTTCAAGCTCTTCAAGGAAGCTTGTGGTTTTTTAATAGGCAATCCACCCATGCTTATTATTAAAATTGAGTTGCGGGGTTATCGGTGGGATAGGATGACATTTTCATTGAAACTTTGAAAATATTTTTTTAGTGTTGGGTAGTTAATTTTTGTTTTTATGGAAGCACCGTCGATGTCTCTTCACTGGATGGTATTATTTAGAAAGTAGGAAGAAGTTATCTGGTGCAATGGGCAAGGAATTAAGAAGTTGTCGTGGGGAGGTTATTTTCCTGCCGAGTGGGCTCGCCGCCATTCTACAGAAATAAGTAAAATCTCTTCGTGTTGGGAGAAAAGTATGTATCTGGCAATAAGGATTATATTTCCATGGCATAAATTGTTGTTAAAAAATATATATAGAACTAAACAAATAAATGCTCGGGATAGTTGTTCATGGCATCACTATAAATACAAGTTCTGTTTGTCTTTTCTTGAGGGAATCCTATTAAGATACCATTTTAAACTAAAGCGTAACATACATAATTAGGAACTTTTAATGCAACTTTTGAGCGCCCTTGAGGAGAGTCTGCTTTCTAAACGGCCCTATATAAATAGTCCTTTTATTATGATACTTACAAATATATCCTAAAAATGTTATATAAGATATGCATAAAAACAAGTTCAATATACCTTTGTTTGGGGGATCCTGTTAAGAAACCTATATCATAAAATACATCGATAAGAACTTTTCTTGTAACAAATATTATACATGCTTGAAATGTTATTCAAAATAACACGCTTTGTAACACGTTACATTTATTTGGCAGAAAACCGTTGAGAGACTATTAAGAACTATAGTATAAAGTACATAAATACGAACTTTTAATGCAACAAATATACCCTAGAAATGTTACATTAGCAAAAGAACAAGCTCTGTTTACACGTTAACTTTCCTTGAGGGAATCCTGTTAAGAGACCATTTATGTGATCAACTGTCAAAGTTTCCACATAAAAATTTAAAGATAGTTAGCGGCAAATGAGGTGAAATGGTAATTTGTTTTCCACGGATGATTAACTTTTACGACTTTTGGAAAAAATATTGTTTATCCCTGGTGCGAATTTAACTTATTTGTCAGCCCCTTAGATAGCAAATGAGAGAGAGCATTCACCAACACTTTGGATCTACATTATTCTTGAAGGGAATGTTTGATTGATGATGCGTTGCAAGAGCTTTTGTTGACATATTTTGATCGATTTATTCGTATTATTTTATTAGTGTTTTTGGGGGAAATTCCTTTTAGGATGTTTCATTTGTATACATGAGTTTTTTTTGTTAAAACTTCCTTATTAACAGTTTGTATAATGGTGTACAACATAAAAAATATATGTTTTGTTGAAAAATGCTGTATTTCAAAATAAATAAAGCTTTTTTTTATCAGATCTGCACCACAAAAGCTGAGTGGTTTGATTAATTATGAATATTATTGAAAATTTTCAAACGAATACGTTTTTAAAATGCGAGTAGATGTATTAATTTTTTTTTCTGGTATATATTTTTTATGGTATATGAAATTTATAAAAAAAAAGGTTTTTGATGAGGAAAACAAAAGGATTACTTTTGAAGAATATTGATAAATTAGAATAATTGTTTATAACTATTACGAATCTTTTGTATCAATCTTGTATTTTGTAATAAATTATTTGGGGATGTTAATGTAACGTGTCTTCCATTATCCAATTTAATCCCTTCTTTAAACTAAGATTCGTGACCAATCAAGCCGGTATATTTTTTTAAAAACAAAGTTTTAAGAATCTTTGACCTCTTGGTTTGAAGGGATGATCTTTTGAGTACATATTGTTAATTGGTCTTTTGTTCATTTTACACTTTGTTGAAGTGTTTTTTAGGCTTTCAATGAAAGTAAAGTTTTATTTGCCGGAAAGTGTGATAGGAAAAGTTTTGGCAGATGTTTATTTGATGTCTCTTCAGTATTTAGTGGTGGTAAACTAAGAAGAGGGTCCACTGTAGAACCGTTTCCCGGCGTCAAGTGGAAATTGTAGGAAAACTTAAGTGTACCCATCTAAATAATCGTGTCCGTTCTAAAAGTGGTTTTTCTTTCTTCATCGTTGGCTCTAACGATTTGGTCAATGGGAGTTCAAGGAACATCATACTATTTACTTGGGTAGACTTTGGGGAAAGTTTACACATTTGATTTTGTATTATTATTCAGCAATTGGTAGTTCTTTAGCACGTACTAGTGTGAAAGTGTAAATAGAAAAAATATGCAATTTGGTTGATAAGTAATTTTACATTGGGAATTTTTTTCAGGTACCTTATTTTATAGAATATCTAGTTCTTTATTATAGTTTTAACGAAAAAGGGAATGATATCCATTTGAATTTTTTTAACCTGAGTACTAGCTCGAATTCCATAATGTTTGTTATATACTCGTTTATATTCTAGTATTCCCCAGCACTTGTTAACGGCATAGTTTTAAATTAAAACGCATGAGTGCTATTTATAAAACAAGTGGAAAGTTACTGAGTATTGTATTATTTTTTAATAAGTCGAATAAAAAAGAACTAGAATATATTCTAGTATTCACAAGCACTTGTTACCGGCGTAATTTTAAGTGTAAACGCATCAGTGGCCTTTATAAAACTAGTGGAAAGTTACTGAGTACTGCTGTATTATTTATTAATAAATAAAAATAAAAACAACTAGAATTTGTTTCTTTGAAATTATGTAGGTTAATTTTTTAAATATACACACACGTATGTACAAATTATGTAAGTAAATTCTTTAAATATATGTGCGATTAAAAATTGTGAAATGAAATGTATGAATTTCTTTTCAAATCGGTTCATTCGTTCCATAATTAAATGCCGAAATTAACTGAACAAATATTATGTATACTGGATATGGTTTCCTTTACATTTCAAGGATAACAAACCTTACGGCATTTTAAAAATATAACAAATATCACTTTTATATGCGACAAAGTTGTAATAGTTTTTAGTTTAATTTCAATTTATTTTTCTGCAGTTATATCCATTATTTTATTTTGTTAACAAAATAGTCTTTTCGTATTGTGCCGTTCATAAGTATTCTTCCACAATTTACCAACACATTAATGTCCCAATTCCTCTTGTTCGACTTTGTTAGTTGCCTGTATACACTGTCTACCAAACCAATAAATTATATACAGGATACATCATATTAGTTGTATTTTGACAACGGAAGGAAGCTTCGAATAATTCAACTATGGTATACGTCATATCGACTATATAATTTAGTATCTAATAACCTCTTTTCCGCACCACAATTTGCTTTTGAACTATTATTATATACAAAACAGAAACGATGCTGACAATGGCGACCTATGTTGGTAAATTACCTATTTTCCAAACAGGAGGTTGCGGGTTCAGAAAAGGGTTTTTAAAGAATGTAGTCTGTTTTTCAGTGAGAAATTTATTACGGGGTTTGAAAAGATATTTTAGTTTATATAGTATATTTATTTATGTTTTAACGGAAAGATTAAATGCATAGTGATTAACTAGATTTTTAATTAATTAACTATCAGCGTTCATTCTCTAGTGGGATCGTGGGGCAAGGAGAATGCGATATATATATATATATATATATATATATATATATATATATATATATATATATATATATATATATATATATATATATATATATATATATATATATATATATATATATATATATATATATATATATATATATATATATATATATATATATATATATATATATATATATATATATATATATATATATATATATATATATATATATATATATATATATATATATATATATATATATATATATATATATATATATATATATATATATATATATATATATATATATATATATATATATATATATATATATATATATATATATATATATATATATATATATATATATATATATATATATATATATATATATATATATATATATATATATATA